>CAEFZY010007457.1:0-14582 GCA_903066815.1 Brachyrhaphis roseni | reverse complement strand
ATATATATATATATATATACACACACCCTGAGCTGTCAGGGTGTATATATATATATATATATACACACACCCTGAGCTGTCAGGGTTTTTATTTTAACATGGGAGCAAAGAGCTTTAATGGGAAACCGAAGTAACGCAGAGAGGTTCTAATTTCTCCATCATCTCTGCTTTGTCTTTTATAGTCGGGCAGTTTAACGCAGTCTGAGCACGCAGAGGCCACAGGAAGTGGACGACCCCCATGAGGGGTCACTACGACAATCAGCTCTTCTTATGACTGCGGAGAGAAAGCAGCAGCCGTCTAATCCTGAGAGAAATATTGTCTGAAATAAGAAAAAAGAAGTTTGACTGCTGCTGAGCGCGGTGCTGCACTTTGAGGTTTTTTGTTTTTTTTGTGCTGGAGCAGAATTACAGCCTGTCAGGCTCTGAGTGGAGAAAGGCCTTCAAGCAGGAGAGGGGGGAGCGACTGACGGTCTCTTTGTCAGAGGACCTGATTGTTGTGTGTGCCCTGACTTTTTTTTTTTTTTTTTACAGCAGCACACCCCCACTCTGTGGACCCTCTGCTAGGAAAATAAAAAAAAGAGAGAGAAGAGACCACACGCTTTCCCTGACAGCAGAAGCGCGCATGAAATTATCACAACAATGCATTACCCCGTGCCTCCGAGAGGAAATTACATCCATCTGCGATTCTTTTCCTCTCATCCTCTTTTCCTTCAACGTCACTTTGTTTCCGTCTTCCTGCGTCTCTTTTCTTTTCCGACTTCTCCTCCGTCGCCGCTTAAACTGCAGAGACGCTTCCTTTTGCTCGCATTGTCCTTAACTGCAAATATTTTACCAGTACGTATATGCGCCGTATGAGAAGTGCCATTAATCTCCTTTTTCCTGTGAGGATTGTGTTGTTTGTGAGAGTAATGAGCTCTGGATGTCCATGCTGTGTCTCAGTTGTCCCTAATTGGCGCAGCGTGACTCTATTAGAGGGATCCACAGTAATTAACGTCTTCTGTAGTTTAGGAATCTAACCTTGACGCGTCGCAGGCTTGACATCTTTTGAGAAGCTTTGCTTTACTCTATAATTTTTCATTTTCGTCTCTGAGTCGTTTCTCCTCCCTTTTGTTTTCATAATGAATGATTGTAGTTCATTATGAAAGCAAAATTGGAAACGACAAAAATAAGGCGAAACTTCTGACTTGGGAGATTAAAAAAGGAGACGTTTGGATTTTTAAAAAACTCCAAAAAAAGAGAAAGAAACGTAGCATGTTTAGAGCCTATAAGTTAATTATTTCTGATCACTGATCAGAACAATCATGAGACCTTTTAAAGCGTTCGTTTCTTATTTTTTTCTCACCTTTCAGGGTTGTGTGGTCCACCTCGAACATGTTCCTGTTCCGTCGCAGGGCCAAAATGGAGGCAAGCCGCCATGCGCACATCATCACCAACTAACCTGACATGCACAGCACACACAAGCAACATCAACAAGACTAATTCTGACATTCAAACTGAAGATTGGATTCAGATGTGTTTTATATCAGATCTGAATGGAGAAAAAGAAACTACCTCTGAATGTAAAGTGCTTAATCCAGTTTTTACTGCTGTGGCCAGAGGAGCCAGATGACCAGACTTTTGAACAGGCATGATAAAGTATCCAGGCTCCAGCTAGACGTTCTCACTGGGAGCTTTCGTTGGCAATTTACTGTTTTGTTCGTCCAGATTTCCACTAAAATGAAATCAATAGTTTCCGTCTTTTGCTAGACATTGAGGACACTTGGTGTGCCAGAAAAGCATCCTTCGCCTTTCCTTAATGTAATTATTTCTGCTTTGCTGGAGAAAGCGAAACTCACACAGACATTTGTTTGTATCTTGATACATGTATTTAATTTCATATTTTTGCTTCAGCAAATAGACTCATCAGGTGTCAGAAAGCTCTACTGCCTCCAGCTGCTCTCTGCTGAATTACCAAATCCTCTGGCTGAATCGAACCAGAGGTAAAGTTGTCCCTTTTTTTTTTCCTTTTCCCAGTTCCTTCGTTGTCATGCCGGCCGTGCCGTTCTCATAAAACACTCTCGGTCTGGCCGCGGACGGAGACGGCATACATCTCACACTCCTGCTCCCCCTGGGAGCGACTTGTGCTTCTGCCTTTCTACATTTACTTCCTCGACGGCTTAGGTGTCATTCGTCTTTGAAACCAAATCAGTTTCATGTCAAGCTCGTTTAAGCACATCCTCCTTCATCCTGCACTCTGAGCACTGGATCAGGATTGATATTGGCCGGGACTCGGTTGGAGCGTCAAACGCCTGGAAGCTTTAACGGCTCTTCAAATACGATGATTAGATTTGTTTCATTGACCAACGTTGGTTTGAATTAGAAAAACTGTAGAAGTTTGTAGTAATAATATTTTAAATCTTTCTCTGAAGCATAAGGAAATTGATTTTGCTCACAACCAAACAGCTTTTATCTGTTATTGAAAGTTTAGGAGAAGAAAAGGAAGAAGGAAGTGACTGGAAGCCAACTTTGATCCATGTCCACCATCGAACCAACAGAGAGAAACTGATAAGAGGAGACCTTACTCTGATCCAAATTCAAATGTTTTGTCACTTTTCTAGCTGGGATAAAATGACAGAAAAAGAAAACTCACCCTGAAGAATAAATAACTTTATGATATTGAGAAAATTGTGTGTGGGAGGGAAGAATAGACCAGAACTTGACTGAGAACTCATGCAAAATTAGACCAAAAATTACAAAAGTGCACACAAATTATTACATTTCAGTCTTAAGAAGTGATCAAATTTGTTTTGATTTTTGACCGTGCTCCTTCTGCTGCTCTCTGCGGTTCTGTTTGGACTCTTTCTCAGATCAGAGCTCAGCTGCAGCTTATGTCTCATTAAAATACCAACAAGAAAAATAAAATGCTTCTATTCTTTAGAAGTGCTTTTTTTTTCTTCTAACTTCAGAGAGACAGATATGTAGACAATTAGATAAACCATGTGAGGCTGAAGTAACTGAGCTGCCATTTCTCAAGAGTTCAACAGAAAGACAAGCGTGGATTCAGAGCTTAACAACAAGGCTGACCATGAATTATTCATGGTTTATTTTGACTTTTTGCTGCTTGCAAGTAACTCTGTGCAAAGTAGCAAGGCTGCAATGTGTGATCATAAAAAGTATTTGTAGATCATAACGTAATTGCACAGTTTGAAGATCTCAGGAAAATCAACCACTTTATTTTTATTCCTCTGATAGATGTCTTATCTAAAGGTAGAGTGCAAAAATTTTACAAGATCCACTGCAGTGATATTACATGTCGCCTAAAATACACACAGCTTTAGCGTTTGCTTTGAAGGATTTAGTCAACTTGAGACAGGCAGCCAACAGGTTTCAGTGCTTTGTTGAAGTACAAGGCCAATGACAGGATGCTAGTTAGGGCTAACTATATGTAGATAAAACTTAAAAGAACAGTTTAAATGTCAATATAAACCTATCATTTAGTTTGAACATCATAGCCAGATCACATGACACACACAGACAAGAGAGCTGCTGCAGCCAATATAATCTCTCTTATCTTTAACATCATTGCAAAAGAGGAAGAAATATTGAGATTTGTTAAAAAGAGAGCGAGAGAATGTTTATTTTCAAGCTGTGGACAACAGCTGATGTAAAATTACACTCAGTCTAACTTTGATCTTATTCAGGAACTGATATTGATCATTTAAAAGGCTTCGATTTGACACATAGACTCAGATTATCCTCCTGTGGATGTATGTTCAGTAAAACCTGAGCGATAAAGTCACTTCAGTTATCGGTCCTGCATTCAAAGTTGGATTTTGTTTTTGTTTGTGTACAGTACCTAGCTCAGTCATATTTTCTTTTTTTTTAATCTTTTGCAATTATTTTTGGCTTCTTGCTGCCCTACAATCCTGATGTATATAATCTCTCTTCTGATGGGACGGAGCGCTTCAATCAAGCTCGGCTCCGTGCCCGGGTAACGATGTCTAACATCACCGGCAAAATCTGTTTCAATATTTCCTGCAAATGTGTCCCAAACACGCATTAATACATAGAGTTCAAACAGCTGTTTCTGTTTGCATATCTGTGTTTGTTTACGTCTCTTCCTCCGATAATCCCGATCATAGACTTGCTGTCACAGTCACGGCAGATGTGTCTGAAATCTGAACCTCCCTGCTGCCCACACAGGCCTGGGCAGGGAGATATGGAGGGATCGGCACAAACAAAATGGAGGGGAACAAAAACATTCAGACAAGTGGCAGCATGATGGAGAGGGGGGGAAAAAAGACAAGTGCGTGTTAGATTTCCCACTGCTGCTGGAGAGTTTTATTGTTATTTCTTCGTCCAGGTGAAGAGAGTTCACCACAGTGGATGGACCAGGGATAATCCCTCTATACTCACAGATAATCAAAGCTCTCTGCTGGTCCGCACTCTGAGGTATTTGACCAAAAAGCTTTATTTCACTTTGGTTTGGAGCTTCGCCTCATTTTTATTTGCGCGTTCCTGTTCAGTCGGTGAGTTCTTCGGGGAGTAAGAGGAATCCTTCATCAACGCTTCCACAAGATTGTGCTTTTCTGTAAATATAATGTAATGTAATATATTAATGTAATTTAATATAATGGTTCCAAAAAGTATTCAAACCCCTGAAAACTAATCCCATTAGTCACGTTACAACTGCAAACTTTTGTAGACATTTTTGTCTTGAAATAGATGGAAGCTAATAAGTATTTTTCCAAATGTTTTACAAAAACAAAAATATGAAAAGTATGGCAATATTTTTATTCTTATTTTATTCGTCCCCATCCTTGAATTAATACTTTGTAGAACCAACCATGCAGTTATCTAGAAGCATTTTGGACCATTTCTCTACCTGATTAGCACATCAGACATTTTTGCCCGTTCTTTTGAAAATGGTTTAATTTTTAGTCGTATCAGATTTTGATCAATTTTGACGTCAATTGCCACAAATTCTTAACTTTAATTTAGGTTTGGACTTTGAATGGGCCGTTCTAATATATGTATACAGTATTATTGGATGTAAATTGATTGTTGCTAACATGTTTTCTTGTACTTACGGCAAGGGTGCAATCCTTTATTGGCCTTTCGAAAAGCTGGTTTTATGAATATAAATGCACGCCGCACTTTTCAGATTTGTATGTGAAAATATATAATTTTACTACGTACGTTTACATTTGTAACGTGGCGAAATGTGAAAATATTCATTGTGATGTATGTCTGATCTTTCTCTATTTTTGAATAGTTTGTTAAGAAAAGTCTTTTTGAACATGTGAAGGTTATGTTGTGTTACTACAGTGAACCTGAACTGGACTAAGCTGCTCTTCTCTTTGTGTCATAAAGTGTGTTAACTCAAACACACCAAAGTCATTTTATGCCACTAACATCGTTATTTACTCTCAATCTGATCATCTAGTAGTTTTGATAGTTCAGTGCTCATCATCCTGTAAGAGTGGGACATTTCTAACCTCCACCAGAAACATCTAAAGGAGTAAAAGCTTTTCTTTGAGTTAGAGATTAAGTTTTAAGAACAGCGTCTTTGTATCGGGGTCTTATTGAGGGTTTAGTCCCAAACAGCATACCTGGCAAGAGCTGAATTGATCGAAGACTTTACCCGAACCACAGACTGACATTTTGAGGATTGTCAAGAAAAAGTGGTGATAAATGACTGTCACTGTTATTGTGTATTTTTTTTCTTTGCCCACACGACATGACAAATTAACACATTAGGCAGCAGCCAGACTCCCGAATTCGATTTCCTTACGTCGCTCTGTGTAGAGCTAAAGGCTGTTTTGAATAGACAAATCACAAAATCAGCCTGTACGGCTTGATGTTTTACTTTTCACACAACACCGAGGTTAAAAATCAGATCATTGTATGAAAGGTTAAACTAAAGTAAACCTTAGGTGTGGACTATAAACTGGATTAGCAGAAGGAAAGGAAAAAAGAATATTCTCAACTAAGAAAAGGCAGTAGGAAACTATTTACATATAAATTCAATTCAAAAACATAAAAACCGAGTTCAGAAAAGACGTTTCACCTTTTTTGCAAACTCAACAGCTCTATCAGCAATTTCTTTAAATGAATTAACTTTGTATTGTATTTATAATTTTTTTAACTGATCAAAGTGTCAAGGAACCTATTATTAGAAATCAATCTCCAGTTTTGTTGGACTATAAAATCAAGTCCTCATTCTCCGTTTTCACAGATATTACAGTTGGTTATTCATTAAAAAAACACTACAATAAAAGCACAAATGTTTAAATTTGATCATGACTTTATTTAAGCATTCTAATCAAATGATACACATGTGATAAATAAGTTCACAATCTAAATAAATACACAGCTAAAGTAAACTATTCCCACCTGAACTTTCGTTTACCTCAGCAGATACCAGACACTCTTTCACTCACATCCATGTTTCGCCTTGCGGTATTGGAGACGTGCAAACAAAAACATTCACCTGATCGAACAGTCAGCAGCGGTGACTGCTTCCCCCCGTCATGTAAAGTCAAAGCTCGTTACGCTCACCGCCTGTCAGTGGGAGGACGGTAAACGAGCTGGAGAGCCGTCCTCTGTTTGTGTTCATGTCATAGAAATTCCCATTGTTTCATCATCGCTCAACAGCAGAGGGTCTATAAAGCGATGATGGACACACAAATATCCTCCATTTGGCCCCCGGAGTTGGCCGCACACAATCCATCAACTAAAAGCTCGAAATGCACAAACACAGTCAGAGGCACAGAAATATCATGCTTCTAGTGGCCATTTAGTTATCACTGCTGTAATGATGGCCCTGTTTCCCCCCACCAGCTCAGCTCAGCATGGCGTATTCTGGCCTTCAAAAACATCCTATTTACTCCATGCCATTTACAGAACAATCCATCACACACACACAAACACACAAACACACTAGTTTTATGTGAACAAGAGACATGTATGGGCATAATGAAAAGAAATAGCACCTTCTTAATTACAATATTTTAGCAATTTAGGGCTATTAAATGTTGCATGAACCAGTTTTAGATTATTTATCTGTCACACAGATGACTCAAGAATTGAATTTATGACACTATTATGTACAGAGGAGTTCACGGTTGGGTCAATCCCGGCCAAAAGCTTTGTTTTTCTTATTTATACTGCCTGTAAAACACCCAAATGATCACTCCTCCGGCGCTCTGCTGACAGTCGATATGATGTATTTTTCAACAGATACCTCCAGACTCTCCACACAATGTTTTTCCAGAAACTAGGATGTTTGTTCAAATACAGAAGGTGTGAACTTAAACTGAGCAGCCATGTTGTTTTTAGAAGGAAGATGTTTTGTTCTGGTCAGGAGGTTTTCTTTATTTTGATTAAATAAAGTTGGCAGCATTCATGTACTAATTACCTTCTTAATCCCAGCGTAGAGAAGGATGTGCTTTATTTGGATGGTAAATGGACCACATTTATTTACAGTTCACAGCGGTTTTATGTAAGTAACTCTTTACCCATTTGCACACACATTCACACATTGATTTGCCAACTGGTATGCCACGTAAGGTAAGGTAATTTTATTTATGTAGCACATTCTTAGCAACGAGGCATTTCTAAGTGATTTGCATGAGTTAGAAGGAAATACAAGCAAAACAACAAACCAAAGGAAAGACAAAAAGGTAAAAGTATAAAAGTACCTGTTGGTTCCCCACATTTAATAAGAATAAGTCATCCATAATTTATAAACTCGTAGGAGTTTCTCTGGATGCTTGTTCTGATAAAACTACATGTTGGTTCCAGTTGTTCTGGGTTGAGTTCTGGATTTATGCAATTGAATGTTAGATGTTGGTTCTCCATGTTTGATTCTTCTTCTGGGTTTTTAAATAGACGGTACATTCTAAGTTTGTTCTAGATCTGTAAACTAGCAGGAGTTTCTCTCGTTCTTGCTCCGATATTAAACGTAAAAAGCTAAATGTTGGTCAAAAGTAAAAAGTACTCCACAGTTAAGGCTCAGTATCCCGGATCACAGCTCTTTTATTTTGTCTTACGTTCGATCAAACTCTGTAATTTGTCTCATTTACTAATTTAAGAAGTCTTTTCATTGTCCTGAGCTGTGCAAAGGTTTCTCTAGAAACAGACTTTGTATTTATTTTAATGTGCAAGTCGTTGACCTTCTTAATTACGTACATAGACAGGTATATCAAGAACTACTTCCTTTCTTCTGTCAAAATAAGAGTCTCAAACATAGATCCATGTTGTGAACCTTATCTGTGGTTGATGACAATGACCTAAACTTACCAGACAAAGTCACATTGGACGTGAACATGGCATTGTTTAATATTGTAGGTATAAAGCAGAAAACATTACGATTCCACTCCTGCAGTCCTTTTCCACCCAACTTCATAAACTATCTGGTCCTGAATCGGCATTCCCGGTGGCTGCAATCTATCATTCCCCTTACATTGTCTGTCTCCTCATCCTCCCATCCTATTCTTCTGCTTTTTTCTCTTTGTCTGCTACTGTCTCCAGACTAACTCGTGGTGTAGATTGAACAAATGTGGGAGGTTGTGTGAAAGGAGGAGGATTACCCTCGTGATAACTAAAGGACTCCACTGTGGCCGGAGTTTCGGCCTCACAGAGACAAAAAAAAAGAAAAAGAAAAAGATGGGGAAGTCGAATCAAAGCTTCTCTTCTGAATCCTGGAGATGTTTTACGTTCAAGTTGTTAAGGTCAACACCGCACTCCGGTGTGGGTGAGAGAGTGTCTGTGAGTGATTGGTGGCGATTGTAGTGAAGAGGAAGGAGTGTGCGTTTGTGTTAGAGTGTGTTTGTGTTAACACAAAGGCTTTCTCCGAGTTCCCAGCCTAATCTCTGTAAGCCTTTATGAAAACACACTTCTGCTTCTGATCAAGAGGCGATAGTCGCAGCTTGCAGGAAGCTACAAAAAGCAATCATCTAAACATCGATGCGCCACACACCAAATAACATCCTCGACTACTGGAAGCAGAGGGAAGGGGTTTGAAAGCAGATGTGTACCTTAGAGTGTGTGTAAGTGTGTGTGGGGGTGTACTGACAAAAGGGATAGGGAACATCTGGATGCTTGTGATAGCTCTGCTCACATGCGTTACGGGCCAAATTAATCAAACCTGTTGGGTTGGGGGGAGCGTTGATGTGTACATGACGTCTATTAGGAGTCGATCCACGTCGTGGACAACATAATACCGACGTATAGTCATTCAGGGACGAGAGAGGGAGGGCAGTGAAGTGAAACTATAAATCAGTGAGCTGACATCTGCAGGTTGACTGGCCTTTATATTAGAGCTGAGGCTGGTTAGCAGAAAGAGAAAAACGCCATCATGTTGTCACCTCTGAAACTCTTTTCGCCTTGAAAGGTATGTTAAAAAAAAATCCCAACTACTCTGTTCTGCTGTTATTTTGACTTGCGTTGAGTTGTCCACAGGAGGATCTATTGCTGTAGGCTAACGCTACAGTTGTTCTCAGTTTTAGTCGGTGACTCAAAGGTGCAAGCAGACTGTTCATTTTTTAGCACAACAACAACTTACAGTTACACAAAGAGTCGATTTAGTCACTTTTGTTCTAGATCGAAATATATTCAAAAACCTATAAGAGAATGAAATTAAATTATTCCCTTTATAGAAGTTTACCAGGTGAGTCACTCCTGATTTTTTTGTAATGTTGCAATAGCAAAACCCTCTCTCAAAAAACACTTAAGTTTGTGGATCTGCACAGGGAATGTTGAACTTTGACTGTCATGTACCTCAAGTTAGAGTTACAAGTGAAAACCATAATTCGCATGGCTTTCATATGCGAATTATTCCCAGCCTATTGCTTGAGACATGCATATTTAAACTCACACCTTCTACAGATCTTTCCATGTGAAGCAGTTTGCTAAAGTGCTAGCCTAACGTTAGCATGTTTACCCTCTGTTTTATTATGCCTCACTAATAATTTATTTTTTAAGATACTTCAGTGGTGTTCCTGTTAATCGTGTGCTGACATAACATTCAGAAAACGTTGCCCTCCTGCTTCTTAAACGCCTTGTTTTGCTTTGATCGTCGTAAAATGTAAGGATCAGTGTTTCAGCTGCTCTCTAAGCAGATCTCTCCCACTGTGGTTATATTTGTGAAAGTGTGAAAAGCACTTTAATGGTTACACCCAGACTCACAAAATTAATAAAATAATGTGCACAATTTTGCACAAAAAAAGATAAATAATACAAACTTGACACAAAGCAGTGTGATGGTTTGGTTAGCATTGCCACTGTCACTGTTAAAACCCAAAGAAAAAAATCTTGTGTCTGTAACTATGGAGCCCTGGGGATCCCGTGGTAAATCTCTGATGTAGAGAAACCATAAAAGTGATTAAGCCAGAGGTGTTTTCTCCCCTCTCCATTCTCTCCCGCCACTTTTGGCCGTAATGGATTTGAGAATGCTGAATGACTCGGCCACCATCGCTTATTTCCCAACTTGGCTGGAGGGTCGATAAGAATTAGCATTCTCCTTTTCAAGAAAGTGATTTGCCGTCCACTGTTCCAGATTCAGGTTCCACTCGTAACTAGTGAGAAAAAAACCAAAACAAAGTTCAGCACAGTTTTTACTTTCATTTTCGGTGGTAATGAATCTGGCTCCAGATGAGTTATCTAATATCTTTTGTGTGTGATTAATTGATGCAGAGGATGTAAGATGCTTCCCCCCCCCGATAAAGTACAGGGATAACATGACTTTTTCTGCTGTTCTGTCCAATGTTAATGTGATTTCTCTACATCAGCTGCAATTTTCTCCCGAGCCTGCCAGTTATCGACAGATGAATACATCAAAGTAACTGCTAAGGTGTGCAAAGGCAAGGGGTTTATGCTATGGTCAATGTAGCATCGGGGGGGAAAAGACTCAACTCTAAGGCAGATATGAGGGGTGTTTACTCGTTCACCTTAATCTTTAAAAAATAAAGTCTTCTTGTTGAGTTTGACAGAAGGTAAAGTCGTTTTATTTAGATCTTTTTTTTTTTTTATTGTCGCAAAGAAAACATTCATTTCTTTTCCTTATTCCAGAACAGTGGATTTTCTCTTATGAAAATCAAGAGGAGTCGCACCGATCTGCCCCAGAAGATCGATAAGTGTTTATCATGTCGACAGCTCCCATCAGACAAATGGTGCGTTTATTGTCATTATTTATCTGTCCGCGTTGCAGCCGCCACTCCCTCACATTCTCTCACTCTCTGTGTCTGTCGATTACCGTAGGTAGAAGTGACGGCTGTGAAATTAAATTAAGTGCCATCCCCACCCCTCCGTCCACCTCCTTCCCCCCCCCTCAGCCTCCTCCGACATGCAGCGGTTTTAATGATCACGAATCTGGGAAGCATACCAAATGGCAAACAATTTAATTGAGAAAAATGAAACGGACAGCGGTACATTCATTTGTCTAAATAGAGGTGCTCTGGGTTGCGGAGGGGTCGCTGTGTCTTCATTTGTTTTATTTTTATTTCTTTTTTTTATCCCCATCTCTCCTTTAAACTAAGTTACTCGAAAGAGAAGGTGAGAAAATTTCATTATGTGAGGTCTGAGATGAATCAACAGGATGAATTTCTTTGCTCACCTTAATTGTGTTTTGCTGAGCGGAAACTCAGACATTTGTTTTGATTGGGTGAAGGAGTCAACAAAGTTTGGTGGAATTCAAAAGAAAATATTTCAGAAAACTGCATTTCAGTTAGATAATATGATTTTTAATATGTGGCAAAAATGACTGTATGGTTGGCCATAATCCAGTCTGAACAGATTCCTGACACCAGTTAAAAATACCCTTTGGTTTAAATGCTGAGACTCAGTCTGATATTTTATTCAAATCTATATATTCAGAACTCAGCAGCTCCAAAGTGCAGTGAAACATCAACATTTCATCAGTACCATACGGTCTACAGGGAGATAACAGATGCTGACAGCGACTGTTTTTCCTGACAGGTATATATATATTTTAAACTAATCACGGTTTCTGCTGGACAGCCTCATTATGCCTCTCCAACACTGAGACGACTGGCTCAGATAACATCATAAACCCAGTATAACTCATTTCTAAAGATTTTTCATTTAGAAGGAAAAATCTTTAGGTTTCACAAGCTAATCCACTCTGCATAGCTCGTGCACAGCAGTTAGCATATTGCTCAGCTAATGCTAGCATGTTTACTCTGTGTTTTCACAAGACTCATTGATAGTTTCACTGTTAAAAGAACAACCACATGGCTTGCTGAGATTGCAACAAGTATAAACATAAAGTATAAAACATTTATCAAGAGTTAAGCTTTCATGGGGAACTTTAAAAAAAATCCTTAACCTTTAACCTCTGGTTCATCATGTGCAACATCCCAACGTTTGTGATGCTACATTGCATATAACTAACGTAAAGCTAGCCTGAGTAGGCGTGAAAAATTGGTTCAATATACTGTGTAATGTACAATGTTGCGTCTTTACAGTTTTGATCAGGCTTTAAGATGAACACTAAATATAACAATCTACTTGGGCAGTTCGTATATCCTCCCTCAATTTGCTCATGCAACCTCTACTCATCTGTTTTCTTCTGCACATCATACAAGATTATCCTCAACACTGTTAAAAACTAAACCAACGAAATGCTTCCTGAAGTCGCACCTAGGAGCACCGTTGGACTTAGCCTTTGTTTAGCTAAAAACATCTGTAGCGCAGTCTCAGATTCTCCCAGAAGCTTCTTCTTTTTCTCTGTTTTCTCCTAACAGTTCTTCATTTTAATCATGTTAAAGTTAGGAAAATTAAGATAGGGATTAATAAAATATCCTAAAATATCCTGAAAGCCTTTTAAACTTTGTTACTACACTGTTGGTCACAAATGCAACATCATATTTTTATCTTATCATCTATCTTATCGTCATCACTGGTCGCTATGGAGAACCTCAGGCTGAAATTAAAATTTGCCACTGTCATCATAAATCCAAATTGTTATCAAGAAGCATATGGTGAAAATAAACATACTGTCCTGGTGATACCAGCTTGTTTGATTTTTTTTTTGTACGTTCTTCATGTGAGGGAAGAGTTGACTCGACTGAGTCCTGAACTGGTGATGAACGATTCATTAGGGAACATGATCAGCTGAATCACGTTTTGGAGACAAACCCGTAGTCTGGCCCAAGTAACCTGGACTCTGCTCTTCATCTCCGTCTCATACTGAGGATCTATCTGGTCGCTGCTGCAGACAGGGGTTAATGTGACTGACCCCTCCTCACCCCCATCCTCTGTTTGCTCCAGTCCTCCGTCTCCACACCCCAAGCCAAACCCAACACATCAGTCCCAGTTCATCCAGTGTAATCTGTGATTATGTGTCATGCAGGAGGCCATCCATTCCAGATTAATTTATTCATCTTCCACTGCCGGGAGACTGATGGTGCAATATATCCGAGGGAACGAGTGCAGCGGAGGAGAAAGATCATCCGTTTTAAATCTGTCTGTGGGGTGAATATCGGCTTGTTTCACCTCTCCTCTCCTTTCTTCTTCATGACCACTGCCTACCAGGTTGTCTGTGTAATGCAACTAATCTGCTAATTAAAGACAAAGTCAAAGAATATCAGGATCACTGGTTTATGTCTTCACCTGAGATTTAATTGTGCCTTGCAGATAGGTTTTTACATAACTTGATGGTTAATGTATCTCTAGCAGGAAATAGGAGTGTGTCAAAAAGTCTTAATCTGAGTGAATCTGCAGCTCTCCTGCCTCCGCCGCCTTTTTCTCGGCATTAAAGACATGCCCTGAGGTTTAGAAAATTTGGCCCTTTGATCAGCTCAGTGAGAACATTAGCAGCCCTTTCACGTTTTAGTGTGAACATTTCCAGATTTGAAGGAGGAAAGGTAAGCATATCCAAATGTGGACTATTGGACCGAAATGTCAGACAGAAAAAACTCAGCACAGCAAGTAAAGCTCCTGCATCAGCGTGTTATAATAACAGGGCTATACGATGAGCCACCATATTTAAATGCCGCTTCGTTACCCGATCCAGCATGATTGTCCACTGAATTCGAAATTGAATTAGTTTGGTTTCTGGGAGGGACAAGTTCGAATCCCAGTGTAGCTTCATGTAATAAACCATGTGATAGAAAGCATCTATCACATGAGAACATTGAACACATTTCGATTTCAGTTTCAGTGGTGAAAATGGAAACTAGCTGAAAGTCAACATAGCAGCTGGTCATTATTAGGAACTGTTGAAACAGCTTTCTTCATCATTTTGCTGGTTAACCGTCAAGAGGAAGGAGATTGGTGATGTCAGGTTTAAACCATCCCATCGTAGCTGAGTGTCTATTGTTGTTGTTCATCTGGAAGCTGAACCTGCAGCCATCAACTCTCACCAGTCTCTGATGAAGAAAAGCATGTGCACAGCATGAAGCTGCTACCACTGCATGTCATGGTGGGGATGATGTGTTCGCTGTGATGTGCAACATTTGTTTTCCATCAAATTACCACTTTTTGAACAAAGGCATGCCCTGCGACAGACTAGCGACCTGTCCAGGGTGTACCCCGCCTCTCGCCCGGAACGCAGCTGGAGATAGGCACCAGCAACTCCC
>CAEFZY010007451.1:0-48476 GCA_903066815.1 Brachyrhaphis roseni | reverse complement strand
AAAACAAAAATCAAAATCTCTCTCATCGACATTTGAGGGTGTTCCTTCTCATGTGAGCCACTAATCAGCTGGATGTTATTTTCTTCCACCTGTCAAGCTGTTTTGGCGATTAAGTGTTACCATATCTCAATGACCTTTGAAGTGTCATTTCCTCCAATGAGTAATTCGCTCAAAGGGGCACACAGTGTCAAGGTGAGCACATGCACTGGTGTCAACAACAAGCTGGTGTAGGATCAGAGGGTGAAAATATAGATGGAGAGAGATGTATTAACGTGATCTGTCAGTCACACACTGAAAGAAAAAATGCTTAATAAAGCACAGACACTGAAAAAAAGACCCCACCCATTAAAATAAGTCCAGGGTTTCCTCCAGAGTACTGTAAGTCTGGCAGGTCACCAGATTTAGCGTCATTTATTTATTTTAAATAGAGATTGTTATACACCAGTCATAGTAAAAACAGATTAAGCTAGGTTTAATGTCATTAAACTGGGTACGAAGGCGTGCACATCACTTGCACCATTTCTGCATCTTCCCATTGGCCTCACAACCTATTATTTCTAAATTATAATAAATTAAATAATTTCTCATTTCTAAATACTATTTCAAAGTAAAGCTACTCTCTCACAAGTACAATTGGCAGGGACTCTACTCAACTTAAAGTTAGTCAAATGCCGAACAATCCCAGTCCCAATGAAAACTATATGATTCTGATGAAATAGGGCTAATAATGTGTTCAGGAAATTATCATTAATAAAGTGGACTAGGACTCCTCAAATTCCTCATCTTAAATCACTCCATTAGTATCAGTGACCAGAAATTATTATTGAGACATTCAGATACTTGCACTTATCAGCTGTCAGTGTAAGTCTGACCAAGTCGAAGTTCATTTATAGCTGAACTAACAGCAGCTGCTGACAAACTGAAAACAATTGTACAAAAAAAGGTATGTCTGGAAACCAAAAGTGGAAAACTCAAAATTAAACTACAATGACACAGAACTGCATAAATGACTGATTATGACTTTAACACTCTGATCATCACAAAAAAGTACGATTATAAAAGTGTGTCAGATTTATTTTACAGGAATTTGTAGGATTGCCAGTGATCATCATGTTTTAATTAAATTTCTAACAAGAAAGGATTAGAGGTTGATCGACTTGAATTTGTCTCGATCTCTGCAGAAAAACTTGAATATTGAGAAGAGCTCAAATCACTCCTGTTTAAATGTGCATTTCAGAAATTTATTTTAATATGTAAATTAACGTTTCTATCATTCCTATATTGCAGAGATGTTAAAGCAATATAATCCTTAATTTGTTTTTATGTCACTCTGAGTCTTGACTTATTTAAAATGAAGCTGAAAGATTCTTCTTCTAATATGTTTTTTTTTCTTCAACTCTTCCCACAAATTTGTATTTGATAGGGTTTCTTTCCATTTTATTTTTATGGCTTGTTTTTGTGAAGGAATTAGTCATTTCTATCTGTGGAAGGGAATATATAAACAAATGTTCTTTTCAGTCGAAAATATGCAGCAGAAATAACAGATTAATTTAATACAAGCCTTCCTCTTTACCAGGATTACCATTAAATGTGGGGCGTATATGTTGCCTACACTGTACAAGATAATTTGACAAGCTCACCAGGTTTTCCCTCTGCTTCCCCTTTAAGGCACCTTTCTTCTCTATTTCCAACTCATTATATAAACCCACATCCTTCACCTCTTAAAGAATTCCCTACACAGCCCTTTTCCACTAAAAGGAAGCCCCCGCACATATGTGCAGGTAGCTGATTGAAGCATTTTTAAATTGAGGACCAAATCATATATGGATGAGCATGGTTGAATAAAAACTGCTGAGAGGCAGTGAAGAGTTTGATTTGTGTCCATCCCGAGTGACGCAATCTCACACAAGCAGATGACGGCAGCTGTCCAGGAGAAAAGTCGGGCTGTTCGTGTTCATCACCTGAAGCTGTGTTGATGGTCCTGATGGCCTCTCTGGCACTCACTCTGTTGTTGGGGGGATAATCAGGGACAGTGTTCTGATAGCGCTTCTCCGGCATCCGTGGGCTCACTTTGGCAGGTTGATGACTGAAATATAGAGACAAGATTAAACAAAATTCAAAACAGGGACTGAATAAAGACGAATTAAACCATCTGATCCGATTGAGGAAGTAGAGACAGAAAAGATAAAAATTGTGTAGAGAAGAGCGACAGATGTTTAAACCAAATCAGAAATGAGCCTGAAACAAGGCCCAGTTTCCATTAAAACCACTGACAACCAGAGTTTTACACATTAGGCTGTGACATGTGTACACACCCATGGACACCCACACACGAAGAACAGACAGTCACAACCTCACTGGCTCACCCAGACTGGCCGTGCTGCTCGTCAATCGCATCCACCGCACTTTCCACAGAGCTCAGGAGAGACTGGATCTGATTGGCTGATTCCTTCAGTAGGAAGCGAGTCACAAATTGTTCCACGTTGGTTCCCCTCTCATATACCTGAGAAGAAAAGCAGAAGATTAGATGCGTATGTTAAATTTTGAAGCTAAAAGTAATCGAGAAACATTCAGAGGAATCCAGTGGTTTGAACTCCTTTTAGGTGAGATTACAGAGAACGTGCAGAATTTTGTACCACTTCTATTTCTCTTGTGAGTTGAGAATTTAAGGGCACTAAGTTTTAGTAAGTAAAAATCCTCCGATTTAAAGTATAAATGTACTGAATTTTATTTCTCTGTAGACTTTATATTTAGCTCCATTACCATTTATTGTTCTTCCCTGTTTGAGCCAGCAGACTCATGATATATGAGAGATTATGGCAACTTGTTAAGTGAGAAAAACTGTGAGCAACCCCTTGATGGTACATGTTATTATTAGAATAACACAGCCATGTTTGTAAGCACTATGCAAGAAACTGAGAAATGTAACAAAGCGAGTATAAAATGTCTCCAAGACAAGTAGGAATTGATCCATGGTAGTCGGGAAGTCCTGACTACCATGGATAGTAGTCCATTGTGATAGATAACTCAATTTATCGGCTTTTAAATCTCATCATAGGTGCTGAAGGGTATTTACGGCTGAACTTTGACAGGGTCATTTAAACACTTAACACCGATTTAAATATTCGTTGGTCCAAACCATGAAAAAATAATTTAGAAACCATACTTTTCTTTGCTCAGAATATAAGCTCCTTGTTCTGAGGCGACCTGTAACAAATAAAACCATGAAAAAACATAGAATATCATATTGATTTGTCAGACACTCCAAAAGACACAAGTGGAGGATTCAACAATCATCTGGATCTTTGACTATGTGTCTAACCAAGTGGTTAGCAACACAGGGGACTGCACTCTCACCATTACTTTCCCCTCCGTACTTCTCAAACTTACAGTATAATCTATAGAAATACTCTGATTGCCCAGTTGTTTGGTTCATCACAGATGGACAAGAATCTGAGTAGAGAGTTGGTGGACTGCTTTGTCATCCTGTGTGAACAATCCTCTTTTCTTGAGAATTGTTGTTTCCCCAGAAATCTACTGTTTCAGGGAAGCCTGATTGGACCAAACCCAGGCAGTATTTCCATCATGGGAGAAGAAGTGGAGGTGGTTCAGTTGAATAAATACGTCAGTGTTTATCTGGACAACAGACTGAACTGGAGATGCAACAGTGAAGACGTCTAGAAGAAGAGCTAGAGTAGAGTTTACTACTGAAGGAAGGTCCTTAGTTCTTCTGTGCTTCCAGCAAGATGCTGCATAAAAAGGCTCAACAAACTTGGTAAAGAAGGCTGGTTCTGTTCTGGAGACAAGTGTGGAACCTCTGGAGATGTAATTTACACAAACTTAAGAAAATTATGGCTAACCCTGAGCATCCTCTTCATGAAGCAGCTTTACAACAACAGAGTGTCTTAAGTCAAATGCTACTTCAGAACAGCTGTAATACAGACTGCTACAGGAGAAACTTCCTGCCCACTGCCATCAACATCTACAACAAATAGTTGAAGGAAACTATATGAATTACAACATCTGCATTAACTTACTTTATTAATGTACCATCTACATTATTTAAAGTACTACCAAATACATTTAAAGTATTTTAGAAAATGTTTCATGCACAAGTCTTTCAATGCCCCTATAAACAGGCATTGTTGTATTATTATGGTTAATGTCTAATATTAAGAGACCAGGCTGAATTTATCTAATTTAATGAGTATTAAATTATAAATGAAAACACATTTTGAGAGCCATGTAAAGTGAATAGTTTTCAGTGTTAAGCAAGACTCAGAACAGGAACACATGAAGCACTTCAGATAAAACTGGAGCTCGTGCTTCAACTCCAATGACCTTATGTCTGCAACATGTTAATTATTTACAGATATGGCTGCTTGCTATAATAAAATCCCACCTCCGCATAGTCAGCCTCCACTGATGATGAGACGCAGCTAGCAAGAGGAGGACTTCTTACAAGCCATAGTCTTACACAAAACTACAATGCAGAGAACTACAGGCTCATCTATGGCACAGAGGTGTCCTGATATGGCCGGTAACCGTTAGATACGGCCCTGCTCCAACACACCTGAATCAAATAATTACATGATTAGCAGGACTCTGGAGAACCTGACTGCATCTTGTGACTATTCAGCAAATTTATTTGGGTATGTTTCATAAAGGACACATGGAAAAGTTTAGGGCATCCGCCCTCGAGGAATGGAGCTGCCCATCTCTGATCAATGGTTTTAAATTGTAAAATGGGCAAAATAAGAAAACCTGAAACCCTATCCGTTTATCCCCTACTTGGTATTTCACATTGTAAAACTATTTGGATGTTAAGCAGCTCATCAATTTCTGAGAGCAAAAATAGAGGAGAAAATTATATAACAACTCTTGTCAGAAATATAACTAATTTAGACTTGTATATAATTTAAATGAGTTATCAATCAATAGGGCAGAAGCCCTACAAATTTCTTACATTTTATGAAACAGAAAAAAGAACAAAAATGCCCAAAAAATGTAGTGAGAAGATTCTTTGGTCATTGAATACATCAATTAGTCCAAATAGTTATTTAAATAAATTAACAAGTCATTCAAGAAATAGCTGATATAATCATATGTCTTTCTCCTGCAACTAATTGGTACATTTCAACTTTATTGCTAATTCATCTTCAAGTGAAACCAAGAAATTGTGGATTTTTTTCAGGAAAGTTTCAGCAAAATGTGTAATGCTGAACTGTCAACCTTCCATGTGCCAAATGAATCTTTTGAGTCCTAACGCGACACATCTTCCTCTCCTTTACCATTCCAGACTACCAGCATGCTTCAGGTGACTGGCTCTGTGATTGGTGGCTCTGATTCAGCTTAGGTTGGGGGCGTCTAAGTCCAGCCCTCAAGAGTTACGATCCTGCAACTTTTAGATGCATCTTTTCTCCGACACACATGACTCAAATGGTTAAACTCATACTTGTTAGTAGATCAAAGACGTTTGCTGGTTACAGGCACAGGCCACACTGGTAGGCAACATCTTCGCACTCAAGTCTTATCTGATCTTTTCCAATTAGCAAGTAGAGCAGTCGCTCTTAAAGATCTTATTTAGAAACAAATGTGATCTGAATAGTCTTAACAAACCCAAACACCTGGCCATAATTGACTACATGTGTCCTCCAGAGAGAGGAGTTAGTCGGTCATGTCAGCCTTTCTGTCAGAAGTCACAGTGCAGTGATTCAAGAAGACAATTAAGGTTCCTGTTCAGTCAGCCATTTTCTCCCGCACACTAATCAAAGACAATCTCTCCCATGAGAGGCCAAATCACACACGCCATAGTGACTTTCATTATTACAGCCAACGGGCTATGGACGCACTCACAGACTTATGCAAACACACAAGCTACTCAGCATCACCTGGTTAGGAGTTCATTCAAGTGTCTGCAGTCCTATCAAAATACCAAGAGTTTTTTTTCCCCCAAAAGCCAACAGATTATTCAACATTTACTGATGCATCAAAGATAGGTCAATACAGATAACTTGGCTTCAGTCAGGCAGACCACTCATTTGTGCACAAATTCCAAATATGAAAGCCCCCAACAACAATGGTCCAGATGAATTAGGAGAATAATTGAAGATTATGTCCAAACAATGGAAGACAAAGCTTTCGGGGCTCGGCTGGATTATCCGCTAGGAAGGAAATTACCTGCTAGGACCCTATTTAGCTCCTGGCACATGACATTCTGTCATTTTACCATTTGTGGCCTCAAGCCTTCGGGATACATGACAGAAATTTGGAAGGATGAAATAATGTCAGGTAATTAGTATGAACCAAAGCCATATTATGTCAGTTTGCTCTGTATTTCAGCGCGTCCTGGCACCTGCAGGCCGACTAAAATTAAAACTGGAGCTTTTGAGCCTACAAGAAATTTTTCTCTGCATGCATTGTAATCAGTCCAACACATCCTCACGAAGAGCCAAAAAGTGTAAATATCCTTAATGCTCAACAGTTCACACAGAAGACAAAATTGCAGCATGGTTCCTTTTTTCTTCTTTTTGTATCACATGTACAGTAGATCTTTACTAGTACTCAGCTTATCAAGGTATGGCCATAGAGCCATGTTTCTCAGTTCCAGTCCTCAGGGACCATTGCCCTGCATGTTTTAGATGTTTCCCTTCTGTCACACACCTGACTTGAACAAGTGGGTGATTGACAGGTTTCTGCAGCACTTGATGGCTGCAGAAGATGTCATGTGAATCTGGTGTTGTAGAGCAGAGACACAACTAAAATATGCAGGGCAGTGGTCTCTGAGAACCAGAATTGAGAGCATGCTTTCTATCCTCTGCTGGAAAACATGCTAATCTCTCATTCTTGCACAGAACTCATTCCCATTAATTCACAAATTGCCTCCATTTAGTTTACTTAATACAGCCTAATCAGCAAAAATAGTGTTTGGCCCTATTCAGCTAATTAATGTATTTACACATTTAGTGTAAGGTACCAACTACAGTCAAGAGGCTGGAAGTCTAAGGTACTGACTGTATTCCCAATTTTTGAGTAAGGTACTCCAAGCTGACCATCCTTCTGAAAAGACGCATTAAAGTAGTGATGAAAGTGTTGCACTGATCTACAGTGAGTCTCACATAACCTTGATCTTTGAGTGAAGGAGCTCAATCAGTTCGATTCAGACTGAGGTAAACTGCAGCTCTGCGCTGTAACTTAGCCGTAGCATAACATTCAGCCTTCCAAGTGCAACAGCAAGAATCTGTCTTTTTGACACATGACAAACTATTAGATTAATATTCTTTCAAAAAGATGGATTGAAACTGTAGAAAAACCCACGAGAATCACAGCCATTTGGATACAAGCGCCAGAGCAGAAACTTATCTAAAGTAAAGTCACAAAGCGAGAAGACTGCGGGAGACAGAGAGTCCAAACAGCAAAAATACTGATTTTGTCAGAGAGTTAAAAAGAAAGAAATAGCTCTCTATCAATAAAATCAGTAGACTTGATATAAAATATTATATTCAAACCCATAAAGAAGCACTCTTCAGTTGTCAGTTTTAATATTTTAATATGGATAGCCAGATTAGGAGCCCCTCATTGCAACAGGAAGACAAGTTTAATTTGTTCCTCATGGTTCTAGTCCAATTTGGATGTTCAATCTGTGACGCATTTCCTATCTGAGTTTATACAACAGCAACATAAATAAATAGCTCTTGATTCATTTATGTCTACACGCAGATATTAAAAAAACCATCTGCTTAACAGCAACAGCAAAAATGGACACTAGGAAAGAGAATTGTTCCCTGATGACCCTCCAAGACATTCTCATCACATGCTGCCAAACTAGAGTAGAAAGGGCATCAGTCTGTATGTGCTGTAGCATTAATAGCAAGCCTTTAGCTGTGAGCAACATTTTCCAAGACCAAGAGCTTTATTTTCTGTACTTTACAATCTGTTCTTTAAAGACTTTGTATTTCAAACAAATCTGCAAAAGTAATAAATGTGTCACCTACAGTGTCACCACCGAATTTGTTGACCCTATTCTTTGCTTAAAACAGAGTGCTTTGTTGATGCTGTAGCATGTTCAAGTAGCTTCTTACAGCTATGGTGTCCAAAATGCCAAAGTGGGTCATGCCACGTAGGAAGTGCATTTGTTTTTTCACAAAGACAATCCCACATAGCAAGATGAAAGGAATCCCCAGCCTGTAATTTCTATCCTGAAGGTTTTCAGCAGTTGACTGTTTTAACACGTCGCTGATCTTAACTAATCTTGAAAGAGGTTCAGAAGGCAAAAAAATAAATAAAAATCTATGAAGGTGACCTCCGTGAAAATTCCTGATGGGCCATTATTGTGATATATTAAACCCGTTCACTCAGTTTGTTCTTTGTTGCCATGGAAGCTAATAAAAGTTTGTGCTGCAGTGAGGCTGAGGAGTCTCCTTTGAAATGCTGCGTTCCTGTTTTGTTTCACGGCTTAAGACGTATCGGTTTTTATCTCTGGAGTCTTGCCGCTGAGTCAAACTCGTCTCATTGCAGCAGGTCTTTCGCTCTCTCTCTCTCTGCTGGGAAACAGAGGACGGATGCGCAGAGAAACCTCCGCCTCCCGGCTGCCCCACTATCTCTGAAATCCCTACAACCCTGCCACAGCTTCACACATATACCAATTAAAATGGTATCCTAGCAACAATAGTCAATATGTCTCTAGGCAACAACATTTTAGCCATATGCAAATTATATCTGAGTAGCAGAGTTGTTACATAGGGAAACTGATTCCTTTTAAATGCCTCTCATTATTCAATAAGAAACTGTCAACGGTCTCATCGCTTTGAGGGAAACTGTTCTCAAAAAAGGGAACTAACTCCACTAGTTCCAGTTTCTCCTGAAACTAGTGAAGAAACTGGAAGACCCTTAATTTTCACTTTAGCATCTTACCAATATTCCAGCTGCAACAAAAGCACAAAACACAGAGTGAAACCATTATATGTGGATGGGAAATTGAGTGTGTGTTGGGTTGGAGCCTTGTCGGGAAGCTAAATGTCTTTCCTCTTAAAATGTGTTCTCAAAGAAAGTTTAATAGTCCACGTTAGTATGACATTTGGTCCAAACATTCAGTGTAAATGGAATCTATTAGCTCTTGGTATTTTGCACGAATGTTGGGGTGCAAATATAGATCTTGTAGACTGGCTTTTGTAGGTAATCCATATTGTTTTGCTGTTTGTAAAAGTTGTTTTGAGAAATGCTGTTAGTGTTTGGCAAATGCTGAGGAAGATTCGAGAAATGCACCGAAGTGACTGAGAAAACCGTACGGACTATACTGCAACACTAAAAAGGACAAGTAGCATAAAATTAATTTTCATTCTTTATGAAAGTGTGACACGTCTCTTTTGAGTTACTTGAGATCTTTTTTTGAACTGATCTTCTTGAGTATTTGTAATGCCTATAGATAGAATTATGATCTTTAAAACTTTAGCTCACTATAACTAATGCCTTTGGGCTGTTGCTATTAAGGCACTAATAACAGTAGATTCACAATCTACAGGTAAAATCATTAGTAGTTTTTCTTTTCATCTGTATTATCATGACAAGTCATGATCAATAAGAAATTGGAGAGCTGTTGAAAAAAATGTTTGCTTACTTTAAGCCTCATCTTCATCACTGAATTCTGTCTGATTGGCATGCCAACATCAGGATCGAGCTGGTAAACACTTTTTGATGCCAATATATTTTTCACCGTCAGTTATAGTCCTAAGAAAAACATCTCAAGGCAGGTCAAGGCTCAAACTAAGTCTAATTAGAAAACTGTATAAGGTACATTTCAGATCAATAAACATATCAAAGCAATGACATTTGTGTTTGCAGTCAGGGCTGAGAGAAGCTATAAAAAGCCACGAATAGTATAAACATTTGGTTAATTAGAGGGATTTAACCAGCGGAAGTGACAGTGGAAGTGTGGAGGTGGTAAGCTTGAGGAAGCGAGCCTGAGTTTGTTTCTAAACAGAAGGCGGGCACAAAAACAAGCTTCAGAAACACGCCGGCGCTTCAGAAAGCTCGCCAGCTTTGTCGTTCCACTGCGAGGGAGACAGGAATGATAGGAAGGGTGAAAAGCATGAAGGCTGAAGGAATATGATGAAGAATAAATGTGATGAAGGAATGGCTAGAGACACGTCGAGCTTGTGTGTTTTACTCTTTCATTCCCTGAACTCCGCCCTAAATCCCCAAAGTGGATTTCACTCTCTCTGTGTTCTCCCTTCACCCAATTATCCATGCATCCCACCATTTCTCCATCTTCCTCCTGTGCATGCTTTCTCACTCCTCCAGGCCTCTGCATTATTCATGCTCTGGGTGTTACCTCATCAGTCAACACAATACACACTCCTGCCAGTGCAGGATCCTACAAAGGCAATTCACATCCAAGTCAGCCAGTCTGTCACCTGCATGCAGGATTTGTCAGTTTGATTCCAGTTTGAGCAGAACAGCAGTACTTTCACTGGAGAAATCCCAGTTCACTGTAGTGATCGGAAACCAACTTGATCAGTGTCTTATCTGTCAAAAATCAGCCTGATGCATCCAGTCAACTTTAAAAGTCACTTATAAAATTAATAATTTTCTTATGTGTACTCTCAATACAGCAGTACATAAAGAAATAAACATAAATTTTACCTACTGCTTTACATATAAATTCAGATGGGAATTGAGCATAAATGTTTATAGTATAATGTTTATAGAATGTTTATAGAATTGTTTATAGCTGAATAAAGCTCTGACTTTACCACCGGTTTTATTGGTGGCTAAAGCTGCAGTTCAGGGTCTGATAACATGCATAAAAAAAAACATGGAAAATTATAACCAATGATAAATTAAATAGTAGTCATTTCAAACACTTCACAAGATCCTTGCTAGCAGAAATATACTCACTTTAAAACCTCAGCTTAGCAGATTCTCTTCAGAACAACTACTCAAATAATTGTTTCACTTTATATACAAAACGGCTCTTGAAGCGCCACACTTTAGTGCTTATTCCTCTTATTTACTACACAATCGGTGTCAGGGGTGTTGCTGACACTCGGAGAACTCAGGGTGTAAATCCAATTTGAGTAACAAGTGATAACTTCCCAGGTGTGATCGCTGCTGGCAGCTTCGTTTCCATCCGCATTACACAAGAAGAAAGACGTTCCCATGAAATGTGAAGTGGTGTGCAGCTGTCGAATGAAGTGATGTAACACTTGTGGGCTGAGTGATGAAATGAAACCATGTAATTGGTCTCAATGACAAAGCAACCAAGACATGATGGCAGGCGTGAGAAAGATGTCGACCCTCAGTGACGTCCTTCACCTCTTAGTTGCCATTTCTGACCATCATTCCTCCTCCAACTGCTTCTATTTCCTTCTGTTGTTATCCCTCTCTTCCCATCACTCCATCAGACTCTACACTTTGATTCTCACTTCCACTGACCTTTTTGGGGTTTTTTTACCACTTAAGCCATGATATGTCCCCCATTTTTCTAATTCTTACTTTTTTATCCAACAATATTATTATAAACATAACAAAGAAGATTATAAACATTATAAGCAGGTTCAGTGTTTTGCAAGAGCATGCTCTATCTCAACTCAAGCAAAAAAAACCATTCACTTCTACAAGAAATAACTTGGTTTACCATTTATAAAGATTTAGTCAACTGCAAAAGGTATCAAGTTTTTAGTTACAACCAGGTTTATATCTCTCAGGAGAACATTAATCATACATACCACATGTGGCTGAATTTTTAATGTGATTGCTATCATTCATAAATTTTCCCTGTGTTGAAGTAGAAAGCAAAAACATAAATTTTACAGATTTTATTACACTTTAGATATCTTTTTGAAAGATCTGCTGAAAATGACATCTAAAATGATTTTAGTATAGTTCAGGAACTAGAAAGTTTATCTTAATGGTTCTAGAATCAAAATAAAAGTAACACTCAGAGAATATACCAATATTATCAATAACAATGATTATTGCAATAAAAAGGGTCAAAGTATCAGTCTGAATGCTCTGCACTCTGTGCTTCATAGCTTTCAGTTCTCCAGTCAGACGTACAGCAGTTTCAGGAGTCCATTGATTAATTTGGATGATTTTCACATCCATCAAACCATCAAAACCAGTAAAAAAAATAAATAAAGGGGGTATTCACAAACATCACATAGCCAACATAATTGACCAATTACAGTGAGAAAAACTGACTTGAGTTTGAGCTGCTTTGTAAAGAAAAATGGGGAAGAAATTCAGTTTTGAAATGAGCAAAATCAATAGGAAAATACTTACAGGTAAAATAGTAGCCTAAGGTGATTACACTATACTTTTTAGAATGTATTTTGTAACAAATGTTAAAACCATGTATATTGTGTTTCGGTCCAGCAAATAAAATCTCAAAAAAAGGCAAGGTGGTTCATATGTGACCAGGTTTGGATAAGTTTAATGAGCATGAATGCTCTTGAGACAACATTCAAAACAAATTTAAGAATTCATACAAATAACTGATAACTGCTAAGCAAATATGACATAAAAATCATATCAAATGCAAGCCGGGTCTTTTCAGGACAGCAGAATAGAATAATCCTTAATTTTTATCTATCAATGGAGAAATTCTGTGCATAGGGATCAAATGGCAAATGGGAAGCATGCAGGTATGCATAAAAATAGGATTCATAATACAGCAGCAGCAGCAACAACAAAAAAAAAAATGGCTGCACAAAGTGTGCTTTAGTAAATTTGTACAAAAATAAACAATTTGGAAAAATATTAACACCAGAGCAAACAAGAATGTAAAAACAGCTCATCGTGCTTGTTAGGAGCAGAGAGCCCAATAGACTAAATAATTTAATGATTTCTCCAACTCTTGTCATACCCCGAGCGCCCGTCTTCTCTTCTTCTCTGAGACTCCTTTCTCTCCTGCTGCCCTCTTTCATCTCCCTGATCTCCTCCATCAATCTTCCACAGCTCATTCCTTACAGACGCTATTGTGTACAGACCGAAATACCCCCTGCACATCCACGATCCTCTTCAGTTTAATCTTTAGGAAGAAAAGGGAGGATGATGTGGAGGAGTCTGCCATGGTTTGTGGTTGAGAAAACACAATGACACACAGATAAAAGAGGGATGAGAGAAAAGATGGAGAAAAGGTAGGAGAAGTCAGAGAAAAGAGTCAAAGAGGCATAAGTCTATTTTTAAAGGATAGTTTAAGGAGGATTTTATTTGCAGAGAAAATGAGTTGTCACGCTGAGAGAAAGCTCAGAACAGGCATTAAAAAAAAAAAGTGTTAAAGAGAGCAGCTCATTAAAAGCAGCATTTATAAGGGACAAGAGAGGACAGGAGACTTAATGAATTCTGCCTCTTTCCTTTTTGTTAGCTGCTTCACCTTTCACTGTCTAAAAACACACACAGCTCAGGGGAGGAGGAGGACGTTACTTATCTATGGCGGCTGGAGAGCCAATTAAAACTTTTCTGCATCCACTTCTTACTCTGATTGTTCCGTAAAAGCTTTCACCACTGCAGAACAAGATAAACACTTGAAACAACAACGCTCCATCCCTGTGGATTACACATTGCTTCTCAGAGTAAGTCATTGAGAAAAGGATTCTGGGAATAATTAATCACCAGATGGGCTAAAATAATTTTTGACTACAAATTTCTTCTGTTCGATCCCCATTTTTTTCTCCTGAAGGCAGACATCCTGTCCTTAAACTTAATGTGTCAGGAGCACAAAAGAAATAATCAAATCTGAGTGAGTCTGACGAAGAAAGAACAGTGGTGAACTGGGGTCAGGGTCACAGAAGGCCCAGGTTCACTGACTGATGTGGGGAGTGAAGGCTGGTCTGTGTGGACAGTTGAACAGCAGAGCCACTGTAACTCAAATTACTGAAACAGCAGATGGAAGTTTGGACAACTGGTCATACCAGTGGTCAGTGATACCTTTGGCAGTGTGAGTAGGTGCCCAATCCTGCTGGAAAATTAAATCATTTCGTCCATAAAACTTTCCCACGGACACAAGCATGAAGAGCTTCTCCTTTAAATAAAACACAGACAATCAACACCAGTCTGGTAAAAACAGCCCCTTGTCCTACACTTTGCTTTGCACAGAGGGTCTGGCTTCACGGCTGTTGAGAAACGATTGCATCCTGTTAGTCTGAACTCTGTTGAGGTTTTAAATTTTACCCAACTGGTAACATTTATCTGCGATGTATAAAATGATCCAGTTTGACACTATGAAGCTTACCAGAAACTGCCTGCGCTGTAAACAATCATCTTCCACTGCAAAGAGAGAAATGCCGATCTGAACGAGGCGGCTGACAATTCAAATCACTTCCAAATTAAATATTCCAACACGGACTGAACGGCTTCATTCACTTCCAGACTACAATTTTAAAACAATATAAAAAATCAACACCGCAACTACTTCTGTTTGCTGACTGGTCTGGTTGAAATTCTGCCGGTGGAATCAAAGTCAATGGGAGAAAGCCCAGACTTAGCTGTGAAGCACAATTTGAATCGAGTGGATTTGCAGCCAATCGAGTGGATTAAACCAACAGCAGCAGATGACATTAAAATCATTGGATCTCCGACAACTTTGATTCTGTGAATAATAAAACAAATATGCAAGTCATGTTAGCAGCCAACAGATCTAAATGAAAAAAAGAAAATTTAAAACAAGCAGCTTCCAGCTGTTGAATATATATATTTCCATTTCAAACCTTTTCCTCATTGTGTACTGGATCTTTGTTACTGCTGATGTGCTGTTTGATGTAATAAGTGTTGTAGTTTAATCGCTTTATGATTGGATTATACGTAAAATGTCAAGACAGTTGAGAAGCATCAGACAGTTAAATGAATTCACCCTTTATTACCTAAATGGAAATATCAGATCTGCATGAGTTATTTGTGAGCTGGTTCCACCTTCTGCAGGAAGAATGGGAGCTTGATGAGTGATTTTGATCCATACAAGATCAATATCCCTCTGGACAGCGGCATTGGGCCCAACTCCATCCATAACAGCTGCCGATCTCAGCTCTTTTCTGTGTTCATGATTTATTCCTTTTCTGTGTTAATTAATGGTTTAGAGGACTTTAAAGGCACTGCAGTTTATTGCTATGCCATGATTTATTCATCCCATTTTTCACTACAAAGACTTGTCAGGGTTTTTTATTTTTTTTAACAGCGTAGCCTTGCCAACACTGTTGTCACATAAATTTTGGCAGAATGATCCACAGGTCCGTTTTCATTTCCAACCCACCCATGGGTGCCAGTCCACTGCTTTACAGAGGAAGAAAACTCTTTTGTCCAATGCAGGAGACGACTGCTGAGTGCAACTTCTGTCTCCCCATCTCACTAATTTTTTCTTTTCTCCCTGTATTTATTCAGGTGGATGTGGAGGTAATCAATTCTCACTGGGCTCTAAAAACAGCTCGGTTCATGCTGCAGCTTTCTGCTCAAACTAATAAAACGCTTCATCTTCTGGCTCCGCCTTTACAGTCGCCTTTTGGCTACCTCAAATTTAAAGATTTTCTGGAGCATTTCCAGAGTAAAAAACTAATGAAAAAACTAAACTAACCCCCCCCCCCCAAAAAAAAAAAAAAACTCTGAAAGTAAATAAACTGACTTGAGGTTTTTATATCACCAATTTTTTTAATTATAAATTTGTAAGTTTTACACAGGCAAAAAAACGAAGATGAAAGACCGCTGCTGTTTTTAGAGGCTAAATTTAAAACATATGCAGCCATTGCAATCATTTCAGAGCCTTAAAACCTTTTATCCCCATTTGTGCAGCCCTCAGACGGCTCACTCAGGCCTTTTCCAGAGGAGCCGATAAGCCCCATTAGAAACCAGAGCTGGCTAAGCATGAAACATTTAGTGTTTCTTCAGAGATAAGAAGGGAGAATCTGAATGCAAGAGACTAAGAAAAAAAGGGCATTTAAGCTGCGTCACTTGGCAAGTGCAGAAGGTGAATACGTCGCTCTCTGCTCTGTTGTTGTTCAGTAATTACTTAGATACTTGAGCTTTTTCATAACACCTGCAACAATAAAACCACTGAAATCTAAAGTGAACAAGTTAAATGGCAATTTCGCTATAATAAAACCTCCATGATGTTAACACTGTGCTGCTTTTAGGGCAGCAGGACACATTTAAAAAAATAATTAGCATGGGTTTAAAACAAGAAAAATTTTGTTTTTACTGGAAATTCTTCGGTAAACAAGGTGCCATTCTATTTGCTTACAAAGAAGGACCATAGCGTGAATTAAAGTTCAAAGGGCAAACTAATAGATCAATCAGTTTTTATAGTGTTCTGTGATTACTGAGCTCACATTCACAGACTGCAGCACTGAAAATATATTCCAATGTATTGACAGAGCATCCAGCTAAGAGAAAAAACAATTATTTCAGTCCTGTCACAGACTACAAATGTGAGGGTCCAGACCCTCTGTACACAGAACAAGATGCTGGTTTTTACCAAGCTGGTGTTTTTGCTATTCAGACAGTAAGTTCAGACTCATGTGAACAGAGCACCCTTTTGCTGGCTTCAGATAAAATTTAGTCACAATTCTTTCATAGAGCTTATCATGTCAACGGGGTTTTCCACCCGAGTGGTGGATCTCAGCAAAAATAGATTGATTTATACTGAAATTAAATAAGAAATGGGACCTGTTATGCCAATTAAATTACTCCTCAAGGAAACCGGTTACAATAGACTTTTAGGGGTACTAAACTGAAGGGGGGCACACCACTTGCAAGTTAAACTTTTCAGATTTTTATTCATAAAATAGTAAAGTATCTCCAGTGTTTAATATCACAACAGTTCAAGAGGTGTGTGTTATTTTGCAAGATATTTTAGATTTGTTCTGGCTCCGCCCACACTCACACATTCAATCCGTCAGAGTGAAACTTAACCCCATAAAGCAATCCCAAGCACACAGTTTCAGTGGATCACAAAAAGAAAATAAGTAGAAGTTATTTAAGAATACCAACAGATTGCCTGAAATCTTTTCGTCAAATGGCCGACCATCTGCCTCAACCGTCTGGAGAGGACAGAAAATACACCCCACATAAAAATTATTTAAAATTATTATGCCAAGCTAGAACTAAGAGTTTGCTGAAACAGAAAGTAGTCTTGGCTTAGACAAGGTCTGGGGCTTGGCTAAAGAGACCAATGACAACCTGAACGAGAAGCTGTAAATTCATCTCCTTGACAGCCAATGTCCATGTTTTAGACTTTTCTCTGCTTAAACTCACCGATTTAAGTGAAAAGTCAATTGAATGCATGTGATGCTGCACTGATGTAAAGATAAACCAGGAGGGAGAAAACCTGAATCCATTACTTCTAAATCTTCTGTTTATTTTAGGATGGTCAGTCACATTGTGAAGGCAAAAGAACTGCATTTAAAAATGGTATCGTTAACTGAATCCATTAAGAGACTTTCAGTCTGTTTGAACGCAACGTCATGACTTAACTCTGGCCAGTTGACACTGGATCTTGCTCAAATCAGCAGGTATAAATTATTTATGTCAATCTCATTCATAAAATATGGGTAGGGGACATAATGAGCCCTAATATATAAAGAGTCAAAAAAACTTTTTGTAATATGACCAGTCTAGTTTGTCAAGGGAGAAAACTCCAATGTGTGTAGATAAACCATCTCGATGGACTGCAGTTCCTCGATTTCAGAATGCACCAAAACAAAATCAATCATATACTGGCATGAATGATAAATATGATGCAATGATGTGGCTGTGGAAAAAAGAAGCCTTGTCTGCAATTCACTAACATGCCCATAATGAGACTCTGGGTAAGAGAAGGAGATTGAGGTATGCATAGTACGAATGAGCTTTAGAAGAAGAAAGGAAAAGAGCACGAGTGATACAGTACAAGAACAAGACAGACACTGGACTGATTGATTAAACAAAGGGTGTTCATTAGAGAGAAAATAGGTGAAGGCTGTGTGTAAAAGGATCAGTGTGTGCGCCTTAGTGTGTCTGAGTGCTGCTGAATGGCCTGCAGCTAAGAGACGGATAAAGACAGAGCTGCAGGATAAAGATATACACACAAATACTCCACATGTGAATGAAGGAGGTGTGGCTGTGGAACAGCTGCTATATTTAGCTTATTGGGGGAACACTGGGATGGCACATTGCTGCTCTCCAGCTGCTACTCACAATCTAAACCACTGCAGCAGAAACTTGACGTGCCATTATTTTACTGCAGCTTAAACAACGAGAGAATTAGATTCCAGCCAGAAAACACACATCATTACTTTCACACTGTGGGAACACGCTCTGTATGTATTGTACCATATGTCGTTAGAGCTGTATATGGACGCGCTGCTTCTGCTCAGCCAGGCAAAGGTTGTCAGGGACTCAAGTTTATTAGATGCAGAGGGAAATATTATTTTCTGCTGGAGGCATTTCAAGTATCTGCAGTTGGACTCAAAGTAACAGAAAGAACATTGTGTTTAAAAGTAAAGACAACAAATTGACAATTCTGCTCTAAGGTCCACTGCAAACTTGCATCTTAAATTGCCCATTATACCTGCATGACACATTTGTGCAATAATTTCAAATTGTAATTTACACAAATATGGTAATTTTCACAAATTGTGCTAGAAATTCAGAAGCAAAAATAAAATCAGTATTTGAAACATCACAAGGAGGTTAGATGAATATAAAAAGTAAGATTATTTTAAATGTGTTTGGTGTTACTTTTTTGTATCACAAAATAATATATTAAATGAGCATATTAAATCAATATACGTCCAAGTTAAGATAAGCATTTTAAATTTCCAACTACTCTACTACCAAAACATCCAGATTTTAAATCTTTGCTAGGCCTGCACAATATATTGCAAATATACCATTAGTGTAATATTGCATATGCATATCGTGAAAAACTGCCTCAAATGAGCTAATTATTTAGGTACGTCATTTAGGCTCTTCATACCTGTACCATTTAATGGTTTAATGATATAGAAAAAGGTTTTAGAAGGTAAAGAGATCATAAGGTTTTAAAGTCATTAGAAACTACAATTGCTTCAATGCCAGAATGGGAGAAACTTTTCAATAAAACCTTACTGTTGAGCTGAAAGTAAGAAATTTCATTTAGTTTTTTCAGTATCTGGGAAGTTTGTTTTTTTTATTTTGCCATGAATACAAAGCAGAAAGACATCAACACTGTTTTACTTATTATGGAAAGCCGTCACAACTTTCACCCATATTACATATATTTATTAATTTATCATATCATATGAGCACTGTCTAGTGCTAATTTGTCCAATGTTGGTCCCTTATTCAACAACATAACCAAGTGGCCATAGCCAAAGCTTTATTATTGTGCCATCTTTTTGGAATATTTTGTGAACTTTTACATAATGATTGGCTTTTATTTAGTCTTTCCACACACCAGTCAACTTTAATGAAGAGGAGTTTAAAGCTGAAATAACTCTGTGGACTCTAAATAAATATCATTGTCTTCTGAGAGTGATATTTACTGTGGAACTGTGTAATCTGGAGTTTATATGGAAAATGTCTCTCCTCAGTTGAAGTCTAGACACATGCCAGTCATTCCTCATTCCTACCCTTTTGGTGAAATCCATTGCTCTGAGGATGGAAAGGTTCAGCGTTTCCAATGAGGCCAGAACTCCTTCATAGTCTCCCATGTGCTTGGCAAAGTAGTCTGTTTTGCACATACAAACATTTACAAAGCATTTAGAGGCACACACCACTTGTCAGGGGCAATTTTAAAGAATGAATTTTAATTGAAGTTTGTTTTAAATATGAGAATTTGGAGATTACTTACCACAGAGTTCCTTCGTGTCTACATTACTATGACAGCAAGCAGGAAGGTGAGGAAAATGGAAAGAAAGGAAAGGACAAAGAAGAGCAGGGTCAGAAACAAAGGACAGGTTTTAGCATGCAGTCTTACATAGATCTGTAGAAAATAAAGAGTAGGAGAGGAAGGAGAGAAATTCAAGAATGTTCTGATGGTAGTCTGAGATATACAGTCATTACTCAGCTCAATGGATAGACATTGTTTTGGCAGTAAATGTTTTGCTGCTGCAAACTAGAATTTCTCTGAGTGATAGGAGGAGGATGGTATGGCAAGTCATCCTGCATAAGAACTGGTGTCTTAGTCCTGAATATCTCCAGTTAAATTTGGGCTGATTGAGCTGTAAACATCTACATCAATACAAAATCCAGAGAGCCATTCATCCATTCATCAATTATCTTACACGGTCATCCCTAGTGGGGTTGCCAGGGGCGCTGGTGCCTACCTCCAGCGGTCAACAGGACAGAGGCAGGGTACACCCTGGACAGGTCATTACAGAGAGCACAAAATGCCATTTTTACACTCCTTGAAAAGGTTAAATCATTATTGAAATTGAGAGTTTCACATTTTCTCATAGTTCAGACTACGTAAAAGATCAATCTTTTTTGCATAGCCATAACCACTTCAATTGACCACGTGGTTTGGCGAGATCCTTGGATTAATCTCATCTGGGCCGATCACAGTGAAGTCAAAAGGAGAATTAAACTTGGCTTTTTAAAAAAAGATGTAAGCATCATGACATAGTTTCTTTAAGGGGTCATTGCTAGGTCCAGCTTGCTGCTGATGACCAGAAAGAACTGATTTCTTCAGCAAGTGTCCATGTTTAAAACCGCAGGATTTAGTTTCACTTTTCATTTATCAAAAAAAGAAAAACAATCTGTAAATTACTGAACTGCAAAAGCATTAAAACGTCAGATCAGCATCAGAATATCAGAAGAAGGCTGTCTCTTATCTTCTTTCAGTTTATTCTTATATCAGCAGTCACAGACTTTAAATAGGCCTTACATTTTAGCCAGTAAGATTTCCAGAAAAGTTTGAAATTATTTACACTTTGTCAAGGCAGTCAGTCATGTTCTAATATGATGGCAACTTTTTCAGGGCTCCTTTAATGTAAAAAAAATATATATATACAGATACAGAAAACAGAACAAATGTTGAAAAAATAAAATTATTTCAGACAAATAGCAGAATCATTCAGTGGCATTTACAAGAGAACTTTGGTGACCCAAAACTAACTTACCTGAGATTTATAACATTAAATCTTCACCATGTGCAAGAAACTACAGGAAGATGTGCAATAAAGATCTGAGGGCAGAAAGGACTGGAGGCAGGAGTGAGTGACACGTGGAGAAGAGGAGGAGGATGAGGATATGGGGAACGCAGTGTCAGACAGAGTGACAGCAGAATGAAAGCTTGAAAAGGATGACAGAAACAGAGACAGGAAGCTCTGAGAATGGATTGAAAAGGTGATCAAGTTGAAGGGTGGTGGGAGGAAAACGAGTATGGTGCGAGTATCGCTCAGTCTCTGCCTGCTTCGTCCCTCTGCCTCCATCCATCAACTTCCTGCTTCAAACGGGAAACAAATCCCCATTTCTGTTTCCACTCAGCTCAATCAATAACCTTATCTGTAGCTACATGACGGTACTTTCGAACTTCTCAGCCCTGCATCAACTGTGGCGAGGAGGCTTATGAAGTGAGATCTTCTCAACGAGGCTAGATGACCAACATCCGTAGGTGATGGCAGCAATCACATGGTCCACTTGCTGCACAGATTTAAAGATGGATCGAATCTGTCAGAAGGCCAAGCCTGCAGGAGGATTTATAAACGGGACCAGCTTCAACCCTCCAACAATGCTAACAGGTCAGCTTTTGTTCTGCTCGGTTTCATTTTATTCAAAGCCCTGCAGGATCTTGAGCTTGTGTAAATTATCAGTCAGGCTTCTGATTATTCAGATCTCACTGTGTCAGCACACCTCTCCTGACTGCAGGATGGATGAGCTGATTATAAAGGGTCAATGAACTGATTTAATGAGAGTCAATTAAATCAAAAAATGTACAAGGCAGGTTAATCTGTTGGAGGATGGAATAATGAAGGTAAGGAAGACAGAAAGAGAAAAGAAAGGCGAGGAGAAAACTGGACCGCTGATGTACTCAACATATGAAAACTATAAAATACAAGAGGGACTTAAAATTTCAGCAAATGCGTTGTACATATGACAATCTCCAAAACACAAAGGTTGATTGAACTGAAATGATAGAGACACATTTCAACTCTAAGATTTCTCCTATGCTGTAGTGAAGGAATTTTTGCCCCATATGTCTTTTATATGTCTTCATCTCATTACGGTTTCAGTTGTTCTTCACAGCACTCTTAAGGTTCTGGCATCTCTGTTCAGTTCAGTTCAATGTATTAATTTAGCACCATTTCACAACAAATGGCGTCTCAAGGAACTTTACAAAATGTTATTTCAATTCAATTACACACACATTCCAATTGATCCCAGTCATCAAACAGTGTGTTAATCTCAGATTATTATTCAGATTAGTTAAAATCCAGTGGATTGCATCGAGTCATTGACTTGCAGGATTTACTCCTCCTGGATGAGCACGTAGTGACGGTAGACAATCGCTTGCGCTTTGTCATTGACTTTACAGCAGTCCCTCATAGTGAGCAAGCATCTAGCAACAATGGAGAAGAAAAACCCACCTTTAACAGGAAGAAACCTCCAGCAGAACCAAAACCTGGCTCAGTGCGTGCAATTAGTCATTCTCAAACAGATTGAGATCTGGGCTTTGGGCCGTTTCAACACATTGGTTCTTTTCTTTTCAAGGCTGTTTGTTGTATACTTGGTGCTGTGTTAGGGATCATTGTCCTGTGGATGACCAAGTCTGACCCAAGTTTCAACATCTGATAGAGACTACAGGAAGCCCAAATTATTAGGCACACATCACTGTGCTGTAAAGCTGAACTGAAACGTTTGTTTCAATATTATCTCTTATTTTAACTAAACATCGTATTTACCAAAAATAGCTACGTTGATTATTATATAGTTCATAAAATAAGCTATGCCATTGCTCCAGAACTTTTGTCATTCACTCTGACACAGTTTTGAAAAGCAAACTTGTACTGTCTCAAACCCTTCTGAAAGAAGTCATACTCTACTTTTTCTAATTTTCCAGTCATGAACTTTAACATCTGACAGGCTCACAAAGCCCTGTTGAGTCTGAGATAGAACCTGTGGGCTTTACTCCAATTTATTTGAGCATTGTGCAGTCTGACATTTGTCTGTTGGGCAGAGAGTCTTAACTAGTTTTCACATGTGAAAAAGGCCTTATAAACCTCTCCAGATTTATTGGCAGCAACATGACTACTGATGTCCTAACACCTTGGTATTGTGTTAATACACACTGTTAGTGCTAGAGCAGCAAACTGCCAAAACAACTGTTTCTATAATAACTAAAGCATCCTTTTGGACTAAACGAAGCAAGATGTTAGTTGCACCTTTCACACACAAGTAAATGCTGTACTGGCGAGATGGGCCCTTGATGTTATGATGAAAGTGTGTTTAATGTGTTTGATTAAAAGAAAATGATACTTTCATTAAAAATAATGGAAGCTGTGCAGACCAACCCAGGTGGTTCAGCAGCTCAATGTGTTCCAGTTTTAGACTTGTAATCCTAAAACTGATTAACAAATGTGCAACTGAGCATTGATGATTTAGTCATGGTTTTTTTTCCCTGCCAAACAACCTCAGAAAATTTTTGAAATGTTCATTTTTGCACCACATGAAACCTGGTTTTAATTCAAACGTCTTAAAACATATTGAATATCTTTCTAACTAGAATGCTGTCCAGATTATTTTAATTTTTTTTTTTTTTGTCTTTTACATTTTACTCCGCATCCTTACCCTCACCCACTTCCCCCAGCACCCCAAACACGCAACTCAAATGGCAAACTGAAGCTGCAGAGCAGAAAAACAAGTTTGTGCACATACCCTTTGGTTTCAAAATTGCCTATAAATTATCAACACGCAAAGTCATGGTGCAGTGAGCACACAAACATGCACACATTTCTAAATGTTCTGTATGCGGCATCACTTCATGCAGTCATGCGTGCTTCATGTATGCACGCTAACCTGGTGTTATCAGAGTCGATGGTGTGAAACAGTTTCTCCAGCTCCTCCTCGTTCAACGTGCCGTCAGAGAAGAAAGCCTGGAACTCATCCAGAGACAGCTTCCCATCATCTGCAGGAGAAACAGAAAACAAAATCACTTTTAAATTGTCTGGAGAAAGAAGATCATGCAGATCTAATAGTTGTTAGTTTTATGTCAGATTGGCACATTTTAAGAATTGCTTGCCAGTTTTCTGTACTCTCATGCCCCAACTTATGACTTCTCTACCTTCATTTTTATATGAAATGTATTCCAGTGCATGAAAACTGAATAATCAGTTTCATGTAAGACATATAGTAGTTAATTCCCAAGAAGTTATGCAAATATATAATGCATCTGGAAAGTATTTGCAGTGCTCCACTTTTTCCACATGTTATGTTACACCCTTATTCCAAATTACATTGGATTACTCTCTTTCCTCAAATTCTACACACAAATACCCCATATGACAATGTGGAGAAAGGTTTTTGAATGTTTAGCAAGTTTATTCAAAACAGAAAACCAAAAATAAATAAATAAATCACATTTACATATTCACTGAAGCTCAAATTTGAACAGTTTCCACTGATCATCCTTGAGATGTTTCTACGACTTTAATGGAGTCCATCTGTTGTAAAGTCAGTTGATTAGACTTAATATGAAAATGCACACAACTGTCTAGTTTGCTAAGTTTGCCAAACGGCACCTGAAGGTCTCTCAGACCAGGAGAAATAAGATTCTCTGGTCTTGGTAGTTGAAATAACTACAAAAACCTTCATTCTCAGTATTTGCTTGTGATATTTGAGGAAATAATTTTTTACATTTTGAATAAGGCTTTAATTACTTTCCAAATGCACTGTACAGTAAAACTTTACCATATTTTCTTGTAGCTTCAGTTTTCTTTAAAGCTTCCCACTGCAGTCAAAAATAGATGTTTTTTTTTTCTTGTTGGAGGATAAATAATTAAAAATGTGAAATGGCTGCTGCTTCAGCCTCTGAAAGTGTTGTCTCTTTTATTAAGTCCCAGGGTTCATCTCTTTTCTGATCAGTAGGGGGTTTCCTCTAGCTGAACATATAAACCATAATCAATACACTTTTCCATTGACATATAGACTGTCAGATATTGATCTTTTACCTGTATTAGTTTCACACTGTTTCCAAATTGCAACAAAGAACACTGAAAACTTCCATGTTTCAGCTTTTTTATATATAGGCTATTCAAATTTGTACTTCTAAAATTTTAAATGTGTTTTAATCTACAACTATTTTTATGATCATGCATCCTCACAGTCAGTCTGAGCTGCAGTAGGATTGCTCCATCATCTCCTCCAGTCTGCCTCGGCCTGATCGGGAAACATTACTTAACGTCTGATCCCTTCATGCAACATCAGTTGATGGCAAGCTGCATTATTTCATTAACTTGCCATCTGCTGCTCTGAACTTTCCTAGCTGACTGACTAATTAGCTGAATCTTTCTAAAAAGATTATTCTTTTTAAGAAGATTCCTCGACCCTTCATCATTTTTACAATGCCTCAAACGCAATACAGCATACATTATAGCTTAAAGCTATTTACATTTTATGGCTGGTAAAGTGGTTTCTGACCTTGCCCGATAGTTAGAAAAGAAAAAAAACCCAGTAATGCAGAAAAGAAAGATGCAGCAGGAGGGATTTGAAAGTAGTTAATGTTGAAAAGGGATTCACAACAGGCCTGTGTGCAACAGTGCTGAATATTGTGTAGCCAAATGCTATAATTTTTATATTTAAACTAAGGCTTTCTCAAACTTGCAAAGTCTAAATTAATTGCTGTGATGATGATAAATTAGATAAAAATTAAAAAAAATAAAAATAAATTATTGCTATATTTGGAAAAAATTGATGTTTTCATTCATTTTACTGTTACATTTCATATTTTTTTTAACCGTCCTTTTAACTTTCTATTTTCATTGATAGGAATTTACTTCTACTTTATATAGCTCTGTGGATCTATTGTTTTTGTACTCTTCAATTATGTTCAACTTTAAAAAAAAAAAAAATTAGAAAAAATATATGCATCTTCTATTTTCTGATTTTAAAGTAATATGATTGTCATGTTTACGGTGAAGATGGAGTAGGACCCAAATGCAGAGCAGAATGAAGCAGCAGGTAGGAGGTGAAGATTTAATGAAAAATTTTTTTTTAAAGAACTTACAAACTGGGAGATCACAAGGAGAAACAGGGTAGAAAATGAGACTCCAGCAGGGAGTGAGAGCAGGAGGTGCATAAATGCTAATAGAGAGAATGATGCATCAACAGACTGGGGCTGATTAGCTAACGGGTTGCAGGTGTGAAGGCAGAACAGAAGTCAGATTGAAGAAATGAGAGAGATGTGGAAGCATGGAAAGAGGAGGAGACACAAAACTATAAACTCTGAAATAAATTCTAAATGACACTAAATAATAAACATAAACTAAAATAACCAGACTGAACAGAAACGAGGCTGATATAATCAAAGTAAAAGAAACTAAGGAACACAGAAATACAAATTAACAAAACATTCAAAACAATTCAGAATCCTGATATAATTTAGACAGCCCCAGTCCATTAAGTATTTGATAACGTCCTTAACCGGTATCTTTGCTTTTTCAATTTAGTTTTTAAGTTATGGCAGGTGTGCAGCATGTCATTATCTACATGTGTCAGCTATACTGTTGGCCTGTCTGTCTCTCCATCATACAAAGCCTGATATCAAATATTAATTTACTCTGCCATCAGAGTGAGTCCATGGTTAAGTGTGGTTACTGGGTGCAGCTCTGGGACTGCTGCAGAGCACAGAAAAACCACCAGGCCAAGGGGACTGCAGCTTTTACAAAGGACAGAGTTCATACGTGCTGCTCTTCAAGTCTGCCTCCTCTATTCCCTCTGCACTTTCTCAGTTGCACTTTTAAAACTTGTTTCCACTGTGATCTTCAGTTTTGGCGAGCAATACCCCTCCAGTTATCAATTGTTAACGAAAGCAGTGTAACCTCATAAAACTCAACCTGATACCAGAAATGAAAAGATATATGCAATAAAAAAAAGACAAATATTCACATTTACCTCTGAGCTAATACTAGAGAAAAACTGATTCCAGGTTAGTTTTTACTAAAAATAAACTGATTGTAGTTTCAGGGAGGTTCTTCTTGGTCCTAAGTGCCTACTTTTCTTCTCTATCAAAATCACAACTCTCTTCATCTTTCCTCATTCTATTCTTTCATCTTATTACAGATACACACGACAGAGTATTTCTCTAAAATGTTGTGGCATGCTTAATAAGACTTTTAGTGTGCTTTGAGTAACCTTTAAATGACAGAAGGCGTGACTTCTGAAATGTCACTTCTTGGTTTCACAGCATCACTCCTACTGTGACTGTCCAACTGATGTCCACCATGTTTTCACATTCTGAGCCATGAAAAAAAGAAAAACTGGTGTTTAATGCAGCTATGACCCATTTTTGAGCCCCACTTTCCTCTATCAACACACCATGCTAACCTCATTTTACAAAAGCATAACACACTCCTCAATTACATGTCTAACAAAACCTACATCTTCCCTGATTCCTGGCCCACTTTTTTTTTCTTTTTTAACCATTTTCAAGCTCTTTTTGTCAAAGCAGCCGTACACAAATGTAATGTGCAACTTCCATGTTCTCTGTTGGGAGTTTCTCTTTTTGTATTCTCCTAATAGGACAGCCAGGCTTCAAAGGGCTACTGCTGAGCAACATCCATGGATAATTTCTGCAGCTTCCTCTCCTCCATGTCCTGGTGCTGCAGCTAGCATTCACCAAGCAAACCCCTCCATAAATAATGTACAACTCAGATAAGCACTCTGCTCAGAAATCACGCAAGTCACCATCATCAGAGGAGGTGATGCAACAGCATCCTGCCGCCAGCGAATGAGACTCTGCAGACTGGCATCGTTTGCTGAAACGATCTTTATTTTACTGTCCAAAAAGGTCCACCAAGGGAAATGGTTTTAATGCAATGGAAAAGACACTCAGATAAATGTACCATAAAGCAGCAGGGAGGAGACAAGATGCAGTGCAGGCGACGCTGCAGTTACTGAAGGTCTTTGCTTTGAATCTGCAGATTACTTACTTCTCAGCTGCAAGATTACCGCATGTTTTGATGCTACAATCAATTGTTACCATAAAGATTTCTGTCAAATTTGATTTATACACAAAGGCAAGCGCAGAGATTTACCAGAGCAACTTATTTCTGGCAGCATGAGAGTTTAAGGTGACGCCTGCCAATGTATAGACAAAGACTAACTTGGAAAAAACAAACAACAAAAAAACAGCAAAACTCATATAGAGAAAGGAAGGGTCTTTTTCCTATTTTGGTGAAAAAATTGCAAATCAAAATATACACTAAAGCTTTGCTCTCCAAAGTAATGCTAGTATGATGCACCAGCTTTACTATCTGCCTGGTTGGTTTTGCTTTCAGGAGTATTAAATAGTTTTGGGTTTATAAGGATTTACAGCAACACTGAAAATGAGCCATGAATATAAATGTAAGTATTTATAAACAAGTGTTCATGTTAAAGTTCTTTAATTAGACTGGCTTGAAAGAAATTAAGGAGAAACTTTCCAATGCAGATTTGGGAAACACTGTGGAGTCAAGATGTGATATACTGATCAACAAAAATCAAAGAAGACTAAATATTTAAATTCATTCTAAAGGCGTTCCAACAAAACATTAGTTTTAATTAGTCTGCAGCCAGGTACACTGCAACATTTTTTGTTTGCTTGTTTTTTAATGTTCCTCCTGAGAGACAATTTGTTTTGAGTTGTAAAGTAAAAATATCACAAAATTAAGGCAATTCAAAATGTTGTCCACTTTTGAAAACTAGTTGGGTTTCAAACTGTGATTGACATGTTCTTCTGTTTTTGTCTTATTTACCTGGAAAGGAGACGTTCACTTCCGCATACAACAACAGAAGTAATTTATTAAAAATGTGTTTTGACAAAAACGGTATTGAGATGCTGATTTACATAATGTAAATCAAACATGCATGTTAGCATATGCTTTGAGAAAATCTCAAAATAAACAAAGCACTCAAAGAAAATGCTTGTAGAGAACATGAAAAGTTTTTAGACTTGCTCATTTGACTTGCATACACTCGATTCAAATCAAATCTTGTAATTTGTTCATTCTTTGAATCACATTATGCAAATTGAGACCCTTATTCTTTCTTTCATTTTACTATCAGGTACATAAACACACCACTTGTTTCATCAGGGGTCCTCAGTCTGAAAATGCCCCAAAATTAATCCCACCTAAAAACTTCTTTGTTAAGCCAATCATAGAAAAAGGCAGATCTGCATAACCTCACATCTGTGGAGGAGCAAAGTGCAGGTGGTGAAAATGCCAGGAACGCACCTCATCATTACAAGGCTGCCTAATGGCACCGCATCAGTCCAGAAGAGGTTCAGGTTCGATTCATTTCTGTAAACATGAGATTATACGCTCTGCAAGAGTAGCTGATTTCATTCTTAATTCAGATTGTACCCTTTTCGGAGGTCAGGAGGTGTTATCCGTTTTCCTGAGAGAAAATTGTTTGAAAGAAGAGAAAGTAAACTCGCTGCCAAGGCTTTTCACCCACAGAGAAATGCTTTTCTTAATACCAAGGTGCATTAAAACGACAACCTATTCTTTGGATATACTGATTCTTCACAAGAATGATGTAATTGCTATAAAAAGTGTTCTGCTGCAAAAATCAAATTTTGGTTTAGGGCTTGTAAGTTTTAAAAGGACAGATGTACTGTACTTCCTTGTAGTTACTTGCTTCGCTTTGTCTTCTACATCACTCAACTGATCATTGAGTTGCCATGATCAGTTGTCATGGCAACTCAAGGGGGGAAACTGACCCTGCTTCCAGGCTCAGAAAACAGCCATCACTTTCTCCATCTGTCATCAACTAACACATTTGTTGTACTTCTGCTTGTTTCCCTCCACTTGTCTGCTTAAAAATAATTATTTCCTGAAGGGATATTCGAGGGAAAAGTTGGAACAGTTAGGCTTCTTTTTACATTAGCTGGATTAAAAAACACTAAAACTGCACTCAGATATAGTTAATCTGGTCCTTGTTGACAAATTAGTTCATCTGAAGCTCACATTAAATCACACCAACTCCCCTGACAGTCTATTCACAGAAACAGCAGCATAATTGAGGAGAATGGAGAATATATAATTCATTAGAGGAAAAGAACGGTTGCCATATTTAGAAGTAGCACTGCAGAAAAAAATGAGTGAAGTAAATTTATGCTGTTTAAGTCATGACACCTGCACAGAAAATTGTCATGGTTTAGCAAATCAAAATTAAACATTTATGAATAGTCGCTGAATAGTAGTTGAGACTTTTCTGTGAGTCTGAAAAACATGTAAAAGTGGATAAGTATGGTGCCAGTTTTGAGCTTGAGCTGATCTTGCTTAGTAAAAACGAATAATTCAAATCAACATAAACGCAGAACTTTAAGTGAATTAATAAAATATTCATAAAATAGATATGATTAAAGAGGACAAAATACAAAGCTACTTTCAATTATTGTTTAGAATTTAATATTTAAATGTATTTAAATATTAATCCCCTGTCACACACACAGAAACAGATTTTTTTTAAGCATTCATCTTTCCACAATAGCTCAAGCTGTGAAATACTGGAAGGAGAGCATTGGTGGTCTTCTGAAGTGGATTGCTTTGATCAAACCATACTCTGGTAGCCCTGTTTGCTGGGTTATTTGGTGTTCAGTATTGATCTGTAGCAACTTTAATGCCTTCACATAATAACTATTTATATTGAAAATAAATCACACACACAACTTAACTATTTACTTAACTACAACTTAACTAGTTTTGCCCAAGGCACTGTAAATCCAATTTTATTAAATTCTGTCAAGAACTTTCTTAGCTTTTTTTTTTTTTAAAACAAATTCTTATATTGTTCTGCTTAAGTATTGCAGCTGTCAGAGGACAAAAGACATGTTTGTGGCGATGTGTGAATATATCATTCCCATACATCTGTTCCTTCTGACAGATGAGGAAGTATGGTGCTGTCAGTTCCTGTTCATCCTCAACATCCATCAAAACCACACACCTGAAATACTGGGAGTTAGTATTTCACACAGGCTTTAATAAACCTACACATTACAACCAGTTAGTTTCTTCTGATGCTGCACTCAGTCAGCCACATCAACATTAATGAAAAATGAATTTATCATTACATGAACACCTGAGCAGACTGTGCTTGACTGGATCCACAACTTTCATAAGGACAGACGTCCAATTAAACATTTAAACACAAGACAAGCCATTCAGGCTCCTTTTAGATGGGGTGGGGGGAACCTCTGGCTGCAGGTAATGTGACAACAGGAGCATAAAGCCTCAACACTCTGGGTCATTAAACTGGGTCATCGACTCTCTAAAGAAAACCACCAACAGAGACTGAAGTGCAGACAGCTGCATGAAGAAACCTTGACGTTTAATAAATATAACACGTTTAAAAAGAAAATTTCTGAAAACATTGTTAATCAACAGAATTTTAAATCACCCCTGAAAACACAAGAACAATTTTTCTACTTTGTTTTTGGAGGTCAAAAGCTGGAATGGTTCTGGGTGCCACATGGCTCAGTGGTACAGCGTGTGGCCCTTATGCAGGCTATAGTCCTCAACTCAGTTATCACTAGTTTGATTCCCCAGTTTGGACATTTGCTGTATGTGCTTTCTGTCTTTCCTCTTGTCCACCTAGAGTTGAATAAAAGCTTCTAGTGTCATCTAAAGCTTTAATAAAATAAGCTTGAATGACTAACCCTGTGCCATTGTCTGGCTGAAAAGTATTCTTGGGGTGGCTGTGCAAAATGTTTACAACAGATTGGTCAAGTTAACACTTTTTAAGGATTTAGGAATGGAAATCTTCACAAGTTTCTAAGAAAAACAAACTCGAAAGGCAAAACACAATGAACAAACTCTGTACAGCTGAACAGAATATGATGCTGAAAGAAAAACTTTCAGTTATAAGAAATGTTAAAGTCTGTCACATGCTAACAGTGCTAGCTAAGATGACAAACGAACACTACAAGCTAATCCTGTAATACTGATGTTTGAGCAATTTAAAAGGGTCAGTAAAGGACGACATAAGTTAACACTACGTGTTCAAATATTGCCTTTATGTTGTGATTAATAGTTTTCATTCTTACCTAGAAAGAACCTTGTAACTTCAAAAATGGCAATCATGATCTCCTGACCTGTGGATTCTAGATTTGGCTGATACTGATTTTTTTCTGAAATGTTGCAAAATATAGCAAGAAAGTTACTGAGTTGGTAACAGTGGGTTGACTATTGTTAATTACAAATGTGCAAATACAACCGGCTGGTCTATCAGTCAACCCTCTCACGGTAGAGTAAAAGAGCACAGTGGCTGATTTGTAGACCTTAGCTGAGGTAGATAAGACCAATCTGATCGACCAATCATCAATCTCCTAAAATTAAGGACTGATTTATCGGTGCACTTACAAAATGTGCTGCACAAGTATTAAAAATGGCCTTGAGTATTTTTCTTAGAGTCAATACTGAGTTTAAAATTTTAGTTTCATGACAACTCTAATAGGAGGGCTGCATCACTCAGCAATCATCTTCGGCACCCAGGAAGCCCCGGTGGGCCGACAGACACAAGACACTACGCTAGAGCAGCTATATGCCCCACACAGAGGTAAGTTATCACTGAAGCACAGGTCAAGCCTGTAACCCGGTCCCTGTGCTGGTCATACAAATCCCCGAAAGCGAAACTGCCCAGCACCAAGCAGGAGAAACCACTGCAGAGCTCCCAACATGCTGGGCAGGCAGGAGCTCAGTGTGGTACCTGGAAGAAACAAGGGAGGGAGGGCACATTACCAACCCACCTGATTAGCTAGCCCCCTGGAGGTCAAGAGGGAGGGATTCCCATAAGAGCCCAGTTTACTTTTGCAGCCAACAGTCGACCTGACACACCTTCAGAACCCATAGGCAGCCAGACAGGAACCCAGCACCCTGGGACATGGTCCGAGCACCTACTCAAACAACAGCACACCACGGGGGCCGGCCCCCCGCCAACATCTTCCTCCTGGAACTGAGTAAATAGGCCATGGCATGTAAATTGTGACTTTTTCGAGGCGCTAGATATTCCAAGACCTAATTGGTTGTACACTAGAACGGCTTCTATGAAGAAGATTTTATAAATGCCACATGAAACTTATGCTAAGATCATTTCTGTCTCAATCTACACCAGTTTTTGACAAATGAAGCCTATTGTGTCTTAAATTGTTTTATTTATAGCATCACTGCTCTGTTTCTTAATAATAATAAAAAAGCAAAAGGACTTGTGCAATAATTTGTCTTAATGAGAAGGATACGATTCTGTCTGCATGTCAATGCTGACAGATGGATCCCTGTTGGGAGCAAGTCTCTCTGTGTCTGTCTGCATGAAGAGATGAGCCACAGTAAATGTTCATCAGTCACCCTTATCTATTTTCTGTCTCAGTGGGGAGTGGAATGATGTGTAATTATCATCAATCTGCTCCCTGAACATAATAATGTTATTATTAGAGGAGTGTGGCTGCTCACACTCCAATACAAGTGAAGATGATGTGTATCTGTAAAGTTCAGGAGTGACTGTGTGGCTCTACCCTAATGATGAGTAATCCTCTCTGATGGCAGATAATGGAGGCACCTGTGAGGACGATCTATGTAGCAGATCCCAGCATCATCGGTGGCCTCCCTCTGCTTCAATCAGTCCTTTGTGGTTGATTTCCATGTTATATTTTCTGTTCCTGCAACTTTAGCCAGTTATATACTTATAATGTCCACAACTCATTTTTACAAGATGATGGTGTTTAGAGGAAGATAATGGAGCACTGAGACATTAAACAATATTCTTTTCCCCATTTTGTGTCAGTTGTCTGTTTTTATCAATGCACTGAAGCCTCAGCAGCCTGATAAGCATTTAGGGTATGATGACCAGTTTGCTTAGAATGAGTAATTGAAGTTAATTGTTTTGATACAATCAATGTATCTTGAGATGAAATCAGGCCAAGCTACAACAGCATACTTTTCATGTTTAATAGAGGATAGGAATAATCCTACATTTAGTTTCAGTGCAGCTGCCAAGCTTACACAGAGTCATAGCTCTGTTGAGCCATCCATTCCAGCTGCTCTCAGCAGAAATGACTTTAAGGGATTCTACATAAATAAAATTGATTCAACAATTGTTGGCATCCTCTGGAGTGATACTTTTATCCTCAGTAAAGAGAGGCAGCACTAAAAGTAAGTGTGGAACCTGATCTGTGTTTGGACTGTTTTCATTTAGTTGAGCTTCTTCAACTAAATGAAATATTATCCCAAATATCAGGTACTTCCAAACCTTCAACTTGCATGTTAGTTCCAATGAAAAACCAAACTGAATTCATTCATAATTAATTAAAGAACTTCTAATTTTTCCTTAATTGAATTTGAAAAGACACCACATGTTTTGCTAGAAAGAGAAAACAGAATAGGTATCCTAAAGGGCAGGCAACTAGAGAATCAAACCTCATCCAATGTTTGGAGGTAAAAAATAAATAAATAAATGTTTTCTAGTCCTTAAAGTGAGTTTTGGGTTTGCCTAAGGCTCTGCTCCAACAGAAAACCATCAAAGAAGCTTTTCTGGAGGCCTTCCAATCAAATTCCAAATAATCTCACTACGTTTCCTTCTCTCAAATGACAAACCTCTTCAGCTATTCTCTAAGGTAAAGTCCAGACCGTCCAATTCTCATTTCAGCCTCTTTTATCCTGAACCTGGTACTTTCAGTCATGATCTAGCTCTCATAACTACAGCTGAGACTTGGGATGCAGATGCATCAGTAAATTTAGAGCTTAGCGTTTCACAGTCTGTCTTCACTACCAAATACCAGCGTAAAGCCCTTACAGCTCCAGGCAAGACCCGATCAATCTTTCCGTCTCCTGCTCCATCCAATGTACTCAAATTAGAAGAAACCTGTTTAGCTTGGTAAATACAATTATCCAGTTCTGTTGTCTCTTGAGGCTGAATGAAAGCCAATAAACCAGATTATGAATTACAAGGTTACGTTTTCTGTACAATGAGTTGCTTTCAAGACGCAGTCTGACTAAACCCTTGATTTCAACCTTTCACTTCCTTGGATTCTCATTTAGATCAAATGGGCTTTGTTTAGACAAAATAAGCCATCTCAAAACAATAAGCTCTCCTCTCAAAATGGGGACACCGTGTACATTAAGACAAGACAAAGTTAGTCTTAGACTTCTTTGGCTTTGAACAAGCTATTAAATGAACTTCCCAAATAATTAAATACCTAACCTAAACAGAATGTCTTTTAAGTAAACTAAGATTCAGTTAATAGAAGGTATGTTTGGCCTTAACAACTAGATTTTAATATTAACTCTCTAAATCAGACCAGAGTTATTGTTTTCCATTCAGTCTTTAGTAAATTATTAACTGAGAAATTAATCTTTATTCTAAAACTACTTGACCAGTTGCTTTGCCAGATATCCTAATGTTCTTTGACATTCAGGTACACATAACTGTAACAAAATATTTGTTTAAAATATGAAAACTACTTTTCTTGACAGCACAAAACAATAGGAAAGCACTGTCTTTATCAACTTTCATTTTTAAAAAACATTATCTTCGGTCTGATGGTGAGTTTAGCAGTACATAAAGGAATGATTCTAGTTCCTTGTGCATACATCTCCGAGCCATGTTTTTATGCACACATGAAAACATTTTAAATATTGCCTCAAGTTACGGCTGTGATGTTTGCATGCAATTGCTTTATGTTACACTGGCCCTTATAAAGCAAAACTCATTTATCATACAAAGCTTGCATAGCTCTCACTGAAATAAAGAATATTAAACCATAAATCAAAACTACTGCTCTAAAGCTTTTAGGGTATTGCTGTTATGTAAATGTATACTTTTTAAGACCCTCTAAAGGTTTGTCAACTGCTACAGGTTTTCAAAAAGACTTAAACACCTCCCTGATTTGCAAAGATTTTCTTAAAGTTTAAAAATGGACTAGCTCCAACTTTACACCTCTGTTTGGGTTATTATAGATAAATTCATAAATATGTGAAATGCCTGCATGCTGCCTGAGGTGGATTGGTTCACCTGGCTGGATTGGTTCCTGTCCACACAGGAAGTCATGTTTTTCACATCAGCCCTGAAAGATGTTAAACATTACGAGTTGTGTAAGGAATTTAGACTCCTCTGTGGAAACACACACAACCAATGGCCTGAAAAGAAAAAAGAAGAAGTTTTGGTTCCTGAAGAAAAGATTTTGCAGGTTAGGTTAAGGAAAAGGGCAGATGGCCAGGATGACCACCAGAGAACATTTTCTAAAGCAGGCTTGGTAACAAAGTAATTATTTCAGGATGATAATCCTCAGTGCAGACGACATTCAAACTTTTTTCTCAGGAAAAAAGATCAGCTCAATAACATGGCCAGCAAATTCTTAAGGTCTCAGTACAATTCTCCATTGGTCTGTCAGTGGTTAAATGAGGATGCTGCAACTCACTTTAAGAATAATTTTTGCTTTATTCCTTTTATTTGTCAATTTAAAGAATTTAACAGGTTTGAAAAGTGGAAGTTTGTATGATGGATTTTGATTCATAACATTTTTTATTTTCCCCCACAAAGGTGCGCTTTACAAATCCAGACACATTTTAATAAGGCATAACTTTAGCTTTTAACAATTTTGAACTTCTACAAAATGTACTGAAGCAATTTTTTCACAGTATCTCACATAACTGCGACTGTCGGCAAACAAAGCTACAACAGAAACAAAAATCATCCATTTGTGTTGGGGAAGCAACTTCTGTCGGTCAACAGGGTTTTGGAAAAACACTTTTGTGAGTGGTAAAGTAGGAGTGCCTGTTTATTGGCAACAGATGCTGTACTAGATGCCATCTGCGGGGTGGACATCAAATGTAACTCGACAGGAAAAATCAGTGAAGTGTGTCAGAAATACAGAAGCAACTGAGATATGGGAACAGAGGTCAGACTGCACGTATGAAGGAGAACAATGAGGGAAAATACTACTTAAATATGAGGGAATTGGCTCTGTTGGAGGCACAGGAGATTATCTTATATCACTTAGAAGATCTTCTGTTTTGACAAGAAACACTTCATAAGGCACTCAGTTTTGTTCTGACATACAATGCCTTGCAAAACAAAACAAAAAAACAATGAACCCCATGAACATTTTCATCTTTGTTCAAATGACACCAAGAATTAGAATTTTATGTGACAAACCAACAAAGAGTAATGCATATTTGTGAAGTGAAGAAAAAATAATGGACTGTTTCCAATTCTCTTTTTATTGCATCTGTATTCAATCCCATCTACACAGCAACCTCTAAATAAAATCCAGTGGAACCCAGTGAATTAAGAAGTAACCTAAATAGTTAATACACTCCACCTGTGTAAGACATAATCTCACCATTAGTACGTCAGAGATTTCATTAGCGAACAAACAACTTTGCTAATTATCAAGGAACACAGTGGTGAATCAGAGGTTCAAGTTGTGGAGAAGTTAAAAGCAGGGTTACGTTATAAAACAATGTCTCAAGCTTTGAGCATCTAATAAAGCATCATTAACTGAAAATAGAAACAGGATTACAACAGCTAACCTACTATGGTGATTTACCTGAACTAACAGGCAGGCAAGGAGAGAGATATTTAGAGAAGCAGAGAAGAGGCCAATGGTAACTGGATGAGCTGTAAAGGTCCAAAGCTCAGGTTGTAAAATGCATAAGAAGAGCAACTATTAGTCATGCAATAAGAAGGAAAGGCATTAGAAGTCATATGAAGAATTTGAAACAAACCAATCAGGGAACAAAGCAATGTGGCAGTGTGCAATGTGCATCTGTTGATTAAACGCCTGTTTATGTGGACATAAATTAACACACACATCTTGTTTTGTCTGAATGTTTACGATATTTGATCATTTCTAAGGTTTATCTGTCTCTGTTGCTTTCTCTGCCTGTTTCTGTTTTTAACTCCTGTAAAGCACTTTGTTTTACACTTGCCTGAAGAAAAAAAAAAAGTTCACTCCATTTCCCAGTGGAACAGAAAAACTATCAGCATCAATACAGTCCATAACAAATAGACTCTGAGTTGAACACACCACTGTTGAAGCAAACTAAGCTACTCTGGCACAAAAGGTGACATCTGTTAGACTAGAACAAACCGATGAACCAACAGTCCCTTCACTGAGCTCAGCTGATAGGCGACACCTGAGTGCAAAGTAGAAACTGAGGGAAACAGCTGCACAGGAATGCTTCTGCACGGGGTTTGGGGGACTTTAGGGAGGTTAACTTTGGTGTCATGGCAACAGCAGGTCATAAAGCCTCATGGAAGGAGAACAGAGGTATGCTGTAACCAGGGGCAACTGAGATGTTACTGAGGTTGCTGTATTCCTGCTAAGAGAACCAGGTTTGGTGCCTTATTACAGAACATGTCTGGATTCCCCCTCTTGATCACTCTATTGGTAAAAAGCAACTAGAAAAACTGACAAAACTTCTGGTTATGAAATATATGTCCGAATGCAAGTGAATAGCAACAAACCCAGAGAACTCCTACAGTTGAAAGGAAAGTGATCAATAAAAAGAGACTAAATAACTAAGAGACCTTTAAAGTAAGTTATTATGCAGATGACACATTAATTCAGACACACCCAGCAAGGCCACTGTGTTAATTATACGGCACATAAATGTCATGCCTTAAGTGCCCCTGTTGCTTTAAAGCTCACAGCAGAAGACCCCTACTCTTCCAATGAAGCACACAGAGAGCGTGAACAGACAAACCAGAGTGCATAGCACAGATGCAGAGTGGCGGCTCCCAGCCACCACCGCTGCTCATTAAACACAGAAGCAAGTTGAGTATTAGCAGCTATCGACTGGTTCCTTCCCAATATAAAGTAGAGCTCTTACAGGAGCTCTACTTTGTTCAAAATGAGAGTCAACTCCGTCTGTCATCTCGTGTTGCTGCGTTTGCACAAGTGAAAGTCTGCTACCTTCTAAAAGTTTCCAAACCAACATGCTCCCAATAAAAACTACCACCACCAATTATTAAATCATGAATTAACAGATTGACCTCAAATTTTGGAAAGCTGATTTCTATTTCACAGTAAGCAACCAGGATTACTGCTGCTGGACCTGTAGAATCATGGAAACTCTTAAATTAAACCTATTTGACAGCATGAAGTAGGCTAAAAGATATAAAAAAGCAGCAAAAAGAAAAACAATTCTGAAAGAATTTGAGAACAAATCAAACAATCATTCCTTCAAGAGTCTGGAAAGGGTCACAAAGACATTTAAAATGCTTTGGGATTTTCAAAAACTAGTCACTGTCCACAAATATAGAATTGTGATTCCCAAGAAAACAGCATTTCAGACAAAAAAAAAAATCTCATACAGATAATCCAACATTGTGGGTTATAATCCTAGGTTGCTTTGCTTCTTCATGATGGAAACATGAATTCAGCCTTCCAGTAGAAAATCCTGAAGGAACATGGATCTGGAGAACACCAGCAAGTCCACCTCTAAGACCTATTTAATGTCTCATATTCATCCAAAAGCCAGTGAAAAGAAACTTCCATAACTTCTCTTTTGACCAATGATTCAATGACCTGAGCGGTGCAGGTGTAGATGCAAGATATTCCACAGTCTTTATGTGGCCACAGCAAATGCCTCTACTTTTTCACTATGATCTTGGAACATTGAGGAGAAACTGGCTGGTAGGAAGGTGTGTGGATGCTGAGGAATTCACATAGCAAGGAGGGGTCAGTTCAGTCCTCAAGGGCTGCTTCTGAAACATTTGCAAAAACTTCAAGGATGATTAATTTAGCCACATATAAAGAATGAGAATATTATACAAGCATGACTAACCTTCTCAATGAGAGTTAAAGCTCTGATTTAGCAATTAGTCATAGTTGGAAAAGGCCTGACTTGATGACAGCACTTATGTTTATCCGACTGAAGAACTATCCAGATAAACTCCCAATTTCCTCACTGCAGAATAGAAAAATATTTGCACAATTTTTTAATAATAGTTGATTTGTTACCACATCTATCAGTTAGCAAATCTCACTGGTTGTCAAACTTGTTAGATATTGTCAAGATCCAAGTATGAATGTCATTATTTAGTAGAAAATAAGTTCCTGGTTCACTGTTATCTGCTGTGGTTCATACGGAGAGTTCAAGAATTGTTCTCCACAACTCTTTTGATTAGGTCCTGATTAAACAAAAATCAATGTGATCATCAATACACTAAATGTGTCCATATTTATAAAGAAATTAGTGCAAAGATGTTAAATACCACGAAAGGTAGGAAAACTACCACAACTTATGCTTCTAGCACAGTTGGAGAACTATGGATTTACAGAAGAACTCAAATTATTATTAGATGGCGTTTGACTTTTGAGTGTGATATTCTCTACCATGCCTAGGATGGACCAATGCCCACAAAGGGTACCTAAACAAAGAAACAAACTGGTTGCCCTTATTGTTGATTGAGTGTTAAACTGTCGTCCTACCATTTGGATGCTAACTAAACAGATCTCTGAGCAGTTAAGGGACTGTAAACTATCAGGGTCCATTTTCCGTCTTGAACTAACACCATCATTCTGTCGAGTCATGATTCAGCCCCACCAGTGGACAAAAAACTTTTATGAGTCCAGCTAGATAAAAATAGAATAGAAAAACAACAAAATCTATTTATGACTAGGAATCTGTTTGATTCCCCATCTTTTTTGCTTAATAAATAAAAAATTTCATAATACTTTTCACTCTGTGCTTCCCTTATCAACTAATCCTTGGGTACACATAAACACCCACATAATAAACGGCAGCCTGCAGAATAACTTGGCGTAATCTGTTCGGGGCACAACGCCGCCCTGATCTCATCACAGCTTGTTTGTTCAGTTTCTCAAGAGGGTTTCAAGAGACCATGTGTGCGTGAGGGGGCGAGTTGGTTGAAAAGGTCACATCAGCGAATCGATGATTGCCTCTCATATTTCCAGCAATAAAGCAAAGAATCTGATTGGACTGATTAAAGTGCTTTGTTCATGATTGCTTGTTTATATTCAACTTCTTTGGGCTTTTAGTTTTTATCTTTTTTTTTTTCCTCTGGGCCAAAATTTGTTCAGCAGCAGTCTCTAGTTCAAGTATTTGAAAAATGTTTTACAAAAATGAGGGAAAGTTTAAAAGAAAGCGATAAAAGGCAGATTTATAGACAAAAGGAAATAGATTTTCAGATTCTGACAGTTTAAGTTTGCTTAAAATGAAAGGCTTACTGTAGACGAGCTGTACTCTTATTTTTCTGTCATAGTGAGGAGAAAAGCCTAAACAGACTTTTAGGTATAAAAAGTTATAGAAAGCTGAGAGAAGATGAGAGAACCGACAAGTCCAAATGGACTGCATTCCCACAGGCAGCTCAGATATATTTCATCACAAATATCAATACCAACCTTTTCCACCTCACAAGTAAAAAGTTGGCACATTTCAGCTTCTTGTGTAGTAGAGCTAACAGGCATCCAGGTAGCTGCTAGTTTTTTTTAGCAGCTACCTGCAAACCCAAAGAAACGGTTGAAACAAAGCAAGACAGAATTCACCTTTTTTTTTTATTTATTTCTTTTTATGGTAGGTCTGATCCCTGCACAGTGAAGGGCAGAAAACACCAGGGTGAGGAAAAATGTCTTCAAAGAGCGTCTTAACGTTCGGCCTTTGATCCAAATCCAGAAGACCGGGAAAGCAATCCTCCTCTATTTGCCTGCTGCCACGGTCTCTTACACATCCTGTTCAGAAACCTTTTCCCACCCTCAGCATGTCCATCACATCTGTCCTGCACCACATTTAAAACTTTTTAGGTCAATTAAAGTTAAGATGTTGACCTTTTAACCATAATTTATATTTAAGTTAGGTCAGCCTGACTTTACTCCACATAATGTTCACATATTCACGAGTGGAGTTCCTACAAGGTCAATGACAACCTCCATATCTGATACCTATTCTCATCTTCTTTTTGATGTTTTAATGACAATTACCACAACGGCCTCAACCTGACTGGCTGTTTCTTTAAATAATAAAGAAGCAGCAGAGCTAGCCTTGTGGAAGTATCTTTGCTTTAAGAGCACAAGCAGAAAATTATGGAATAGGCGACACCAGAAATACTAGACGATATTGAATGCATTAAACTCTCTTAATACCACAGTAGCGCCAGTGCTGTTTTTTAATTTGTTTTTTGTTTTTTTCTTTAGAGCAAATTATTTAGACTTTCCTCTTTGTGACTTTGACAGACTTTTTTCCGTTCAGCTCATCTGTCTCCCTTGCCTCTCTGGGACTTGTTAGCGGCATTGTACTGTGATTAAAGTCTGCAGGTAATTAGATACACATGACACCAATCTGACTTAAGACCAGCAGAACTGCCAGCAGACAAAGCTAATGTTCCAGTAAGTGAATAGTCACAGTAAAATCCTTCAAAATGAAGATGAACTCTCAGCACGTTATGCAGATATCTCATTTTGAGAATCACTCCAGTTATTTCAACTGACCGTTTTATGGTATTTAAGAGATTTGACTCTTAAGCATGAAAACACATAATACCTTTATATTACCGTATTTCCAGGCTATAAGTCACTCTGGAATATCAGTGAAAAAATTTAATGAAGAAGAAAAAAAACAGTCACGTTTATTTTGAAATTGTCAAATGAGACAGAGATGGTTGCAATGAAGCGATTACACAAAAAGGCTGCAAAGTAATTTATATTCATCTCCTTGACAACTACCTGTGAGTGGAGAAGTCACTGCATCCCTCACAAACCTCTCCTGGCACCATATTCTTTAAGAACCCATAAGTGGAATCGTTTCTCCAAATCTGGTCATCTTCCTTTTAGCCAACGATTAGCTTTCCTTGTAGCTGCAGACAGCAATCTTTACTCTTTTGCTCATATCTATCAATATTAACATTTAATGCAACAGTAAAATAAAATTGTCATAAAAAAGAAAAAGAATAAAAAAACATAAACAAGTTGCACCTGACTATGAGCCAAGGGACTAGAAAAACTAAGAAAAAAAGTGTGACAACTTTGACGTGGCAAACGGGAAGAATAAAAACAATTTTATGACATATCTCCAAACTGAAAGTCTGCCTTAAAATGAAAGGTGTACAGCAGTCAAGGATTTGCTTATCCTCATGTCCCAATCAAAGTACTCCCAAACAGCCAGAACTCAAAACTCAGTCAGCACTTTTCTAGAGCTACTAGTCCAAAATGCAAGGTTTATGAGAAGCAGATGAACTGCCAAACTGAGGGACCAGCTGGTTGATACCAAGTGCATCTGTTAGGGAAGCTCACACACAGCCTTACAAGCTTGTTAATTACTTTCTGGTAGCTACAATCATGGTTCATTTTAAAAATGTATGTTTTGGCATTTTAGAAGAAAACCATTTTTGACAATAATCTAAACAAGAAATATAATTAGTGACAACATATGTCTACCAAATTTTTAACTACTTATGGAAAATATCTAGAGCTCTTATCCATCCAGTCTTGTTATGTCGTTGTTCTGTTGAATAAACCAAACACTCGAAACCCATCAGCAGTCTGCTCCGCCTTCACCTTTACAGCACCGGTCACCCTGCCTTTCCTCACTGTTCACTCAAACTTCTGCTTCCCTCCACTTGATGTATTTACAGTCTTGCCTCTTCAAATACTGCAGAGATTGTTGCATCGCTGCAGCTTCTGTTGCTTGAGTCTCTTCACCTCTGCAACTATTTTCGTCTGTTTGAAGGTTATCATTGTATCTACAATCACACCCACATTCTGTTGGGTGCTGCATCCATTTCGGCTACTTTATAAGTCTTCTGGTTAGAAAATCTTTCATCTTCTGTAGTTGATAGCTTCACTCTAAACCACAGAAGAATAAAAACTTCCAACATTGCTAAGAAGGTAACTGATGATTGTATGTTATGTTTACTGTCATAGGAGGAGGGTTAGCGTTACGGTTAGGGTTTCTTGTTAAGAAACAAAGAGCAAGTATTTGTATTTCCACACAAATACAGTCAAATGCAAATGTTTCCAAAGTCCATTTCACAAACAAGACCAACAAATAAAAGCCAAGTTATCAGCTCAAGAGGTGATTTCTACTGTAGGAAGCTTTTATACAAACAAATTAAAGGTGCATCTACAAAACCAAAATTGTCTAGAAAGGACAGGCTTACTTCCCGTTTCAAGATGGCTGCTCCTCATATTATCAATAGAAAGATGTGGTGGAATATGTTTATTTTTCAAGACATGCATGTAAGAATGTATCTAAGGCTAAAGTTTTTCATCAACAACTTTTAGACAGATTTAATGTCTAAATGCTGAACTTGGGTAAAGATTTATATTTAAAGACAAAAATGTTGATAAAATGAAAGTTTTAGGAAATATTTTCCCTAAATATGAAGCAGACACCACATCACATCTGACATTTAATCAGTCATTTCTTGCAATTAGATATTTTATCATGCCCCTTTTTTAACATTTAGATAAGTATTTTGAAGTGCTCATTTGCATTTTAATTTCCAGAATTTCAGAAGAAGTTAACTGAATTGACATTTAGATAGATGCTGAACACATACCAAAACCTCAAGGATGAAGTTTATCCATCTTTCATTTTCCCCATAGTGCAACCCCTTAATATCAAAGTCTTGATGGATAAACAGATTTTAGTGTCCTCAAAACATTCAGACATCTAATCAGTCACAATGACCTGTGTATCCCAAGACTCACTGCAAATGAAATGATAAAATGATTAAAAATAAACAATCTCATAAAGAAATAAAACACTGTTACATACTGCAATAAACTAAAATAGACTAGTACTCCAGCTTAAAAAAACCTCAACTAAGATAAAATGTCATTCTAGAGTCACAAAGTTTTAATTAAGTAATTTACAAAAGGTAAAAATAAAAAAAAAGTAGAATGTATAACCTAATGTGAAGATGATGTCAGCGATTACAGAAAACGTGTTGTTGTTGCAGCTGCTGCCACTTGTTCGTACTGTGAACTACATTGCTGTAAAATGATGCAACTATTTCAAAGAATGACTGGTTACATAAAAACTTTACCAGCTGCATAAAAATGTGTGCCAGACGTACGCTGTATTACAAGTCTGTGCACAAGTCTACAACCAAGCAACATTGAGCATTTATACCACAACGACATATTTGCTGGTTGCATTTCTGATCGACGTGAACACCCACACACACACCTCCACACACACACGGCTCGGTTTGCAGTTTCAGCAGCCTAGAGAAACGCAGAGTGAATGTGAAGCCAGACTTTGACCAAGTGCACCTGAATTCTCACCCCGACATATGATACTGGCTCTTACTCTCTTGCTCATCTTTACCTCTGCTCTACTCCTCTTCTCTTACTAACCTCACCATCTTACCCCTACAACTCTCTTTTTTAACAAACTCTCCTCTCCCTGTTAGCATCTCCCTTCCTTCACACTCTCTCATTAAAACAGTTCCCCGGTCCTCACCCAGGAGAGAAGAGCACAAGGGTAAAAATAGCTCTTCCTCAGCTCATGTTCACTGATTTTTTTTTCCTCCCTCCAGCCTGCATACTATGCATCAAATAACAGCTTTTCCCCGTAATAACCATCATCGCATCTCACCAAGGCTCTTCTGCTATCTGATGCTACAGCAATCCCTCCCAATCACACACTTGCACCTGCCTTTTTAAAGACATTTTTTTCACCTGGAACTGAGTTGCAGAAACACCCCAAGAGGCTGTTATCAAAAAGTCTCACACAACCCGACAGCTTGTTTGTGAGAGCTCCTTATGCAAGAGGGCAGCTCTCAGAAAATGTGATCAGCGGGATTGAAAATGTGTCCTGACTAACGTTCTGTATCGGAGAAGTTGGTAATTAGGTGCAGGCATTTAAAATGTTGTCAGTTGGAGATGCAGAAGCACAATCACATCAAACCCCCGGCGAGATGGGAGCGTCATCCACAGTAAGGATGACAAAAGGGGGGAAATAATTTCTGTTTGCTGAACTTCAGCAGCGTGCTTCCACTAAGACAGATGACTACAACCAATTATACCCTCATGGTTGGACACAGATATGTTATTTAGAGATAAATCTTGGGGATCTTTGCAGCAAAAGGAAAGAATTCCATCCACACTAGCAAAAACAAACATGTATTTAAAGAATAAATGACCATCTGCCTGCAATAAAATGCTTTTTATGGGGTTTAGTGAATAGAGGAACAAGAAAGAAGAGATTGAAAAAAGGGATAAAAACAGGATGGGCAGGAAAAGAAAAGACACTATCACATGCCAAAGGATATAAACAAGCTGCTTGCTGGCAAAACTGTACAAAAACACCCTCTGAAAACCTTCCAGTGTCCCAGGATGCAAAGATAAATGATAGGACGATGCTGCAGCAGCTCCCCCAGCAGACAGTTTTCAATGACCAAAAATCACATGACAGAACTGAAGCAGAACCCATTTCCCTCACCCTTTGCTTTGTCAAAAAAAGCCAGGCATTCTGTCAGTTTTTATAAGCTATTCTTGATTGACAATCTCAGAAGGTCAATAAGGTTTTTCTTTTCAGCTTAGATACTTCTTTTTATCACTTTGCATCCAGTTCCTCAAACAGTGTATGCAATAAACTGAGGAGAAAATAGTGTAAAAGTGTAAAAAACGGTCTTAAAGAGAATAGAAAATAATCCACCAATAATCTGAGAGATGCATCAACCTTTACTTGATAAGCAAGTTTTTAGTTAAACTGCAGTAGGTAACTTTTATTACAAAAAATGTTTTTGATATACTTGTTAAAACTGTCACTATGTCCTCTCAGTATAATTTGAAACAATCTGATCTTCTCTGTAGACTGTCAATCATGCTCATGTAAGTGCATCCACACCCTAACCGTTGCTCTCCGTTGCAGTTCAGTTACTCCCTCTGCTGTGAATGTGCATGCTAGTAAGCATCGCCAATAATGAAAGCAAGTAAACAGATTTCCTTGACAGATGCCAGTGCTGGTACACATGGATTTAGTTCTGAAACCTATTATGTCAGGTTCTGTCACGTCGCAGTACAAGCGACGGTCAATTTAGACGAAGTGGGGGAGCACTGGACAGAATTACATTTGACATTTGAGAGCTTCAGCATATTATATGACACCGATCATCCTTTTTTTTTGTTACAGGCATTCTTGTGCGATCACAAATTTCCCACACACATTTCTCTGAGCACCGCTGGAGTTTGAAGCAAAGCGGAGACACATGCAGTTTAAATCTGGTGCTAGGTTGTTTCTCTGGAAATCTTGAGTTTGTCGCGCTCTGTGGGGAGGGTTTGAGCAGCGCATACACAAATCTGCCTGATTGACATCACTTAGAGCAGGGGTGTCCAAAGTCGGTCCTCGAGGGCCGGCATCCTGCATGGTTTAGTTTTCTCCCTGGTGGTAGTAACAATCTTCTCAGCAAGTCAGTATTCTCCTAAGGCCTCTAATGAGCCATCATTTGATCCAGGTGCGTTAAACCAAGGAGAGAACTAAAACACGCAGGATGCTGGCCCTCCAGGACCGACGTTGGACACCCCTGACTTAGAGCCTCCTCCTGACTTTGATTGAGTGTTTCTTACTGGGAGCTGTGTGTTTCTGCAGATGGCTGTAGGACAGCAAAGGATTTGCTTACTTTCTTTCTTTTTTTTTTTTTTACAGTTTAAACTAAAAAAACATTTGGACTCTTGCTGTACCTGAGTAATTCAGAGTGAAGTAGTTGAATACATACAACCAAAACTCTGGGAAAAGTTCATAGTGAAACGTCTAAAGAGTTCCATAAAGCTGCATTAAGTCATAGTCTTAATGATAAGACAGCCATTGGTCTTTTAATCATATAAACCACTTCTTAATAAAATATTTTAGAAATATTTGCATTTATAAAATATAATTTGAGTTTTCACAGTATTTTGTATCTTGGGAACATTTCTAAAATATGTGAAAAACAAAATTCAAATACATTTGGAATTGCATTTCTTAACTTTAAATAGAAAACAATCCAACATTGGCAAGTGTGTGTTTTCTTTCATAGCTGGCGAAAATAAATTACTAGTTTACAATTTTACTCACCATCTTTGTCGGCTCTTCTGAATATCTGTGGACACAAGATAGGAGAGGAAAATTAGTGTGAGAGAAAACTGTGGTTATATTGCAAACATCAATTTTATACCACTTTCTGTAGTACCGTGTTGTCCGCACTATAAGGCGCACGGCATTATAAGGCGTGCATTGAATGACCCATTTTTAAAACTTTTTCAGATATAAGGCGCATAGAATAGACGCTACAGTAGAGGCTGGGGTTACATTATGCATCCATTAGAAGGAGCTGCGCTAAAGGGAATGTCAACAAAACAGTCAGATAGGTCAGTCAAACTTTATTAA
>CAEFZY010007447.1:0-71319 GCA_903066815.1 Brachyrhaphis roseni | reverse complement strand
TTTGGTTCCTGGTCTCTTCCTGTTTGGTTCCTGGTCTCTTCCTGTTTGGTTCCTGGTCTCTTCCTGTTTGGTTCCTGATGTCTTCCTGTTTGGTTCCTGGTGTCTTCCTGTTTGGTTCCTGCTGTCTTCCTGTTTGGTTCCTGGTGTCTTCCTGTTTGGTTCCTGGTGTCTTCCTGTTTGGTTCCTGGTGTCTTCCTGTTTGGATCCTGGTGTCTTCCTGTTTGGATCCTGGTGTCTTCCTGTTTGGTTTCTGGTCTCTTCCTGTTTGGTTTCTGGTCTCTTCCTGTTTGGTTCCTGGTGTCTTCCTGTTGCTTCTGCGTTCTCTCCCAGCATCTCGACATCATACAGTTTCTGAATCGGCCTCCAGCCGCGGCGGTTCCATAAAGCAGGATGTTCTGCTGTCCGTTTGATTCAGCCGTTTTATGACGGATGGTTAGGGCGAATGCGTTCTGGAGGAACTGCTCTCATTAAAACCTCTGTTCTTCTCAGCTTTTGCTTCTCAGCAGGAAACACCTTTGAAAACATTCAGGAGTTGGTGTGAAGCAAAAACGTCACTTTCTTTGATGCCTTTTTCTCCGGCTCACTGTGTGACTTTATTAATTTCTCTCCTTCCTCTAAAGCTGCTGGACTCAGAAGCATTTAAATCGATCTGGATCAGCAGCTCTGAAGGGTTTAAGACTTCTCCTCTGGAGTTAATATTTCACATTAATTACTCTGTGACCTCACAGTGACCCCAACAATAAAAAGCTCCAGATTCAGAATATCTGATTTCATTTTATCATTTAGAAGCAGGTCATGTTGACCAAATGCTTTAAAAGACATTACGGCAGATGTAGCCGTGCTCTAAGATATTCAGCAATTAAACACTTTCTGGTGTTGTTGATTCTTCAGCAAAGCACAATGATGACCTTCTGTTTAATTGAAATACATATAAAAAGTTAATTATGTGTATATGTCCAGTTTTAATGCGTCCAGGAGGGAAACTTTGAGTTTTCTCTGTTCCCATCAGCACCTCTCTGCCCAGTTTCTCTCTCATTGTTAAATAATGACCTCTGACCCTAACTGAGGCAGTGAGGCCTTATAATGATAAATCTCTTATAAGAATTAAAATATTTTGTTGTCATGATATACTGTATTCAAATTATTGTTTAGGAAAATCCCAAACTGTTCATTTTGTCGGAGTTGTTAGTTTTACTTTTTTTTTTAAGTTTGGTTTTTTTGAGCGCGTCAATAAATATCGATTCTTTTGAAAATATGATTAAATGCAGTTACTGTGTGCAGTTTAGTGACACAAATCTCACTTTGTGACTGGTGATCTAAAAGGAACATGGAAGAATCAGGGATGCACCGATCCACTGTTTTCACTTCCGATACGATATCTGAGGATCAGTATCGCCCAATGCTGATCTGATACAGAAAAACAGCTGAATTAACTTAAAATGTTTATTTTTTAAAAAAAACTTAAACATAAATGTACTAAATTACAAATTTAATTGCTAACTCAGTACCAGTACAGCAAACTGAAACACACCAATAGGTTCACCAGCTGGACAGTTAAAAACAACTTTAATTAGTTCAGTCACAGCAGTTAGCAGTAGAACAGCCAATATAGAATAAATAATAAATACATAAAAATAATCTGCAACAAATCTTCTTTCAAATGGCTCAGAAAACACAATAAGGAATCCTAAATATAATGTAAAATAAATAATAAAGCATAGACTTATACTGGACAGATCTGATGGATCAGGAACAATACTACGATACTTAATCTGGAATTTTCTTTACAATATCGGACCAATTCAGATATTAATATCTGATCAATACATCTGTAGTTACTAATGGGAGCTATAATCGCTACCACGCAGTCACAGCCGGACAGTTACCTGAAAATGGAGCAATAAATAGTTCCTACCTTTTTATCGTCATCACAGTATTACCAGGAAATATGGTGATAAACTTTACATCCATATGACCCGCAAGATTCCTCACATGAAGAAGACAAAGATCCTGCTGAATCTCTGCTGCTCTCCACAGCTGATCCACTGGAGTCACACACACTTCTCACTCTCAGCTGCAGTGTGCGTGTGTGTGTGTGTGGGGGGTGTGTGTGTGTGTGTGTCTCTGGGGACTGCCCTCAGTCCTGGCACGCTGCTGCATGTAAAATGGAAAGAGATTGATTAGACAATCCCCTGGAAGCACTTATTCCCCTCACCTGGCCTCGTTCCTGAACTAATCTGCCCACAGCCATCACAAAGCAATTATTGCCAGGGTGATAATTGTTTGAGTCAGGGTTCTGTGGAGTCCAATCAGGCTTTTTTCTCGTGTTTCCACCCGGGACAGTAGATTAAAACCGGAGGGAACTGAAGCCGATTCCACTGAGGGCGATTTACAGGAGACGTTGTTCTGAAGAACTTCCTGCACTGAGACATAAAAACATCCAGACTCTGAAAAACCAGCAGGTGTTCAGAGAGGAAGAGACTTTAATGAGCAGCTGGACAACATTAATGCTGCATTTAATTATTAAAACAGTTCTTGTGGTTTAAGATTCTGTAGGAAGGATCTTCAAACTGACCAGGATCTCAATGCAAAGAGAATATAGAGTTTAATGACTCCAGTCTCAATATCCTGAAACCTTCAGGCTGAGAGTAAATTAGCATGTAGCGACAGTGGAGAGGAAAAACTGCACTTTAACAGGAAGAAACCTCCAGCAGAACCAGAGCCAGGCTTGGTGTGGGAATCTTTTACCATCTCAGGATTTGATTCTGATTTTTGGAATCCAGAACTTGGCAGGAGCTGCATGAAGAGCAGATGAAATGTTAGTGATCCAAATTAGACGTTCAAGCCAGAAATATAACTTTTTCTGTTTTTCTTGTGATTGACTGGAACCTTGACGAAATACGTTATTAGATGGATTATTAATGGGAAACAGAATGAACATGCTGAACTTCAATGAACTACAGAAAATTAAAACGGCTCAGAACCCAGAAGTGACTGACTAAGAGAAGCATGTTAGGATTGTATTAGGACAATTTTACAGTTTTAATTTTTTAGGATTCTTGGGCTGCGTTCACACTGCAGCCTGAAGTGACCCAATTCCGATTCGGATGAATGCGACCTGGACATTAGGTCACATTTGAATCAAATACATATCACACATGGGTCGCATTCGAAAAGAATCCAACTTGTGCTGTTCAGACCGTCATGAAAATATCGGATACAGGTCGCATTACGTCAAGAAAAAAAATCGGAATTGGGTCACTACAGGCTGAATTTGCAACATCATCAGGAATCCACTGGATCCATCGAGATCCATCTGGATCCTGATGTGTTTGAATCGATTTGAAGAAGTTTGGGTTTCTCCTCTGTGCTGTCGCTGCTGCTGCAGCAGGCGTCCAGCTGATCTGCTGCTGCTGCTGCTGTCGCTGCTGCTGCAGGCGTCCAGCTGATCTGCTGCTGCTGTTGCTGCTGCAGCAGGCGTCCAGCTGATCTGCTGCTGCTGTTGCTGCTGCAGCAGGCGTCCAGCTGATCTGCTGCTGCTGCTGCTGCTGCAGCAGGCGTCCAGCTGATCTGCTGCTGCTGCTGCTGCTGCAGCAGGCGTCCAGCTGATCTGCTGTCGCTGCTGCTGCAGGCGTCCAGCTGATCTGCTGCTGCTGCTGCTGCTGCAACAGGCGTCCNCAGCTGATCTGCTGCTGCTGTTGCTGCTGCAGCAGGCGTCCAGCTGATCTGCTGCTGCTGTTGCTGCTGCAGCAGGCGTCCAGCTGATCTGCTGCTGCTGTTGCTGCTGCAGCAGGCATCCAGCTGAGCTGCTGCTGCTGCCAGGGAGCTGACCCACTCCTGGCTCTGGTTCTGGTTCTGGAAATGTGTGACTGTAGTATACTGGGCCGAGTGCTGAAGGGAACTGGACCGGAGCCAATACTACGCTGCTGCTCAGCAGAAGCAGGCGGTACTCTCAGTTCACGCAGTGCTGTCTCATTGGGTCCAGCCTTTTGGTTCTGGTTCTGAATGGCCTGAATAATGACTTCCTGTTCTGATTTGATCTGTGAAAAAGTGGGATAAGTAAACACAGTAATGAACATGAGCAGGTCATCCTGGCTGGTTCTGCTCAGTTTGACCTTTCACCCCTTAACGCTGCTGTTATATTCCAGTTTTGGTCGTTATGATGTCATTTCCTGCTGGATGTTTTGTGCTGATTGCTTCGGTCTGGACCCGTCAGGTGGGCCTGACTTTTCTGTGGGTCCAATAAATGGCTGGTTTTGATTTGATCAGGAATCCGGTATTCTGATAATATACAGTTTACTTAGATTAAATAAGATCTGAGAATTTCACAACTGCGTTTCCATAATTCATGAAAATACTTGAATACAACAAAAAATTGCCAAGACTTGGCAACATCATGTTTGATTGTTTTGAATAACGTTGGTCAGCTGAGGTTATTAATGTGCTATAAGATTTATAACAACATATAAACATATTTATGTTTACATATTTATTTACATATAAATAAACTTTAACTCAACTTGATGTCTGTAATGAGACGATGGCTCATTATTACAGACATAATAAAACAAAGTTAAATTAATAAAGTGTCATCAAGGCATTGATGCTTCAGATGTTTCTGTCTTTTTCATAAAATTGCTCATTAATATTAATGTTGACTCGTAGTTTGTTGAAGGAAACAGGAAGTTCAGTCAGTTTGATGTCGACATTGATGGAGTTTATCCGTCTATCAGGTATTTTTACCTGCACTGCAAAAAGGTAAATAATTCCCTAATATCAATTAAAAACTATTTGTTCCACAGGCAGATTCTTTCACTTATAACATGGGGAAAATGTCTTATTATAAGTGAAATAATCTACCAGTGGAAATGGTTCTTTTTCAGTAATATTAAGGAATTATAGACTTCCTGTTCTTCTATCTGAGGTTCTTATAACTGAAAAGTTATTTGAAGTTAGTTTTGTCTTATTTCAAGTGTACTATGATATTTGCACTAGAAACCAGACCAACATACTTTGGTAAAATTAAGAGTTTTTTGCAGTGCATCTTGCTGGACGGCTCAGCTAATCGCCTCAGATTCTCCTGCTGTGAGAAAACATTTCCTTTGGTTTTATATTACATTAAGTTTAGTTTGTAAATGTGACTTTTTGTTTGTCTTGGATTCACATGAACAGAAACAGCAGCATGAATGAAATGTAAATGTAACCTGGTGTTTCTGGAGCATTCCTGAAAGCAGGAAGTTTTCCCCAAAAACAGAAAGTTTCCTCTTAAATCTCCAACCTTACCTGAAATACTGGACATAAGAAGTTAAATATTTAAATTTCATTAACTCTTTCAAACTAAATTATTAGTAGATGTCACTTCCCCATGCATTGCCCACCCTGCTTTAGTGATTTGAATGTTTTCTGGCCGCTTACATGAAGCGCAGCCATTAATGCATTATTGAAGGTCTAGTCCTGCTGAGAAAATAACTCTAAAGCTGCTGTTTCATAAGCACACACACACACACACACACACACACACCCCACACACACACACACCCCCACGCACGTCCCCCTCCCACTCTGACTCCCCCCCCACACACACACACCATAATGGCGTCACACAGCTGTACTTCCTAAATTTATTGAAGGGCAGACTTCCTGCGGTGCGCCTGACGGAATAAGCAGGTTAATCTGGGTTACAGACCTGGATGGGGATTTTCTGCTGGTTTCTGTTTCTGTTGGATGTTTGTTGGAAAGTTGAACCCAAATTAATTTATCTGCTTTTTATGGCTGGGTTTATATTAGCGGAGAGCTAACGGACACAAATCTCATTGGGATTGAAACTCTGAACCTCATAAGAACATCCTGGAGTTTTAATAACTGAAGGAAATATGTGATCTGTAAACCTGAAAACACAGCTGATTAATTCATATCGTGGATTCATAGTGATATATTTCACTTTTAGCAAACTGACTGAAGCAGCAGAGATGCAACTCCTTCTAAGATGAGGAAGGATTTGCATAAATGTTTTGATTTATTCTGTTTTTCAGCTGCTACAGATTTATCTGCTCTGCCTCTGTTAAAAGAATAAAAATGTTCCTTTAGAGACTTAACTTCACAGAAACGATTCATTTCTGGTTCTAATTTATTACATTTATGATTTAAGTTCTTAAAGTTTCCTCATTTAATAATAAATTTCAGGAAGCAGAAATTCACTAAATGGCTATAAATGAATAATTTAACAGTCTGCAGAGATCTTTGGATCAGTTTCATTAATTTGCAGAAATAAAAAAAAGTTCTACATTAAAAACACTTTTGCTCTTTCAGTAAAGAGTGAAGCTGTATTTCTTTAGATTTTTGAAACATCCGCCGTCTTTCTGATGAACTCAGCGCCGTTTTTCTGTTGATTATTCATGAACTGTTTGATTAATTGAAAGATAACCAGTGAATTCAACCCATTTTTTCATTGGAGTCACAAAAGGACAGAATGATGGATTCCTCTGAGTTTCACATCATTTTAACTCCAACATGTTAATGGAGTTTTTCCACAGCAGACACATTTGTACTGGTCACTGCAGGAGAAAACGGATCTAATTAATGCCGGCTCAGTCCCAGGGAGGTTCTGAACCAGAAAGATGAAAATGACATCTCCAGGTTCACAACCACTAGCAACATATATTCAGACATTAACACAAAACATATAAATCTCACTATTTTGTCTTTAAAGGTATTTTTGTATCATCGGGTGTCCATGAAGTCTGAGGAATTATGGAGAAGCATTTAACTTATAATTGATCATTTAGTGTCTCTGTTCCGGTCCAACATGAGGTAAAAAAACTGCTGTAAATCTTCAGATTAATTTCTAAACTGATTTTAAACACATTTCTGACTCATCAGCTCACATCTCAGCTTTTTGCTGAACGTTCCTAGAGACAACCTGTAATATAAAAAATGACATCAGAGACTGAATGTGTGTTTTGACTCCACCCCCACTAGTGACAGGCTTCCTCAATAATAAATCCCTGATCACCAGATCTAGTTGTGAGGTCGTGCATGGATGCATCACTTAGCTATGAAAAGGGTTCAAGACTGGGTGTAAAATGAGTTAAAAAGCAGCCAAAGGCCAAAGAAAAGCTTTAAATAACCTTAAAATAATCACTGTAAAGGTTTCAGGGCAGCCTGGCTGCTTTGAAGGAAAATGTGAGGAAATGAGTGATGATAATTGTGTTTATAGCATCATGCGAATAAAACTGCTGTAAATGTTTTTTTCTAAATATTACAACCTTGAAACGTTGGGTTTTGATTACCATTAACCTGCTGAATCAGTTCAGTTAAACCAAGTAAAACGTTTTGACCTGCTAATAATCCAGGTTAGCTCTGATTGGTTGAAACTGGGTGGATGAGGCGTTTGGACCCATCGGTTTCCTGCTGTAGCATCTTCTGAAACTCACTCTGTGATCCAGGATAATCAGGAGCAGAACCGATGGGTCCAAACGCCTCATCGATCGAGTTATCAGTTAATCAAATAAAAAAATTGCCACATTCTGCAGATTTTTCTCTTTAGCCTTTTTTATGCAATGTTAGAAATACATTAAATTATGCAAATAAACAAAACTAACTTACAAGTAACTTTCCACAAATAAATAGGAGCTTATTTTAAGTAAATAATTCCTTAATACTGATAAAAATATTCTACTTCCATTGGTAGATTATTTCACTTATAACAAGATGTTTTCCATGTTAAAACAAAGCTGAGCCATTAGATTGGACTCTGCTTTCATTTTACTCTCGGCGCCATCAGAACCTTCCAGTCCTGAAGTTTCACCTTCTGGTGAACGGCGTCTCCGTCTGCTGAAGAGCAACTTGATTATCTGCTGCTTTGTCACCTACTGTTGCTCCTTCTCTCAGATAACAGGATGTAGAGGTTATGTTGATGGAAATCATTAAAATCCACATCATTAGCAAACAAGCCATCGGTGCTGTTTGTGTGTGTGTGTGTGCGTGTGCGTGTGTGTGTGTTCAACCCGCCCACGCCGTCGCTGTGCAGAAGTGACACAAATCCTCCTCTGCTCATTTATTTATCAGAATACAGATAAAGTGTCTGCTGTTAGAATCCAGAGAACAACATTCAGGTTTCTCCCTGATCCAAGGTCAGAATCATGGCTGCTTTCTGCTGCAGCGTTGGGAGAAACAGGCCGAATAAAAGCAGAGGTAGAAACTGCTTCCTGACTTTGGAGTAGCAGAACTCTCAGGTGTGAGAAAGTGTGTCATCCCCAGCTTTTGGTTTAGCCTCAGAGAGTTGCTTCCTTTTGTTGTCAGATCAAATGTTAGGAATGCTTTGTATGACAGAATGGTTTTTACCTTCCCACCTCAGCTGCTGAAAGCTCACAGGAGGAATTATTTGAAGTGCTGTGAGAACATAAAAGCCTTCACATGAAAGTTTCCGGCAGTAAAACCAGCCTAATAAACACGAGCCAAAATAAAACTGGAGGCTGAGGACAGGAGAGGCAGCAGGAGCCGTCAGGGCCTGAATACCAGCAGGTGGACCGGCTGGACGCTCATGTCCATTTTAGTCTGACCTGTAACTCTAATCTGATTCTGCTGTTTGTCTGAAACCATCATTCACTGATAACAGAGTCTTTGTTAAAGTCACAATACCGTCATGTTTCACTCAACGTCCCAGAAAGCTTTCAGGCTTCCTGACTGCTGTTCTTCTGGGTCCTGCAGGCGTTTGTGCAGATTTTGGAAGCAGCTAGTTATTTTCATTTCAAACAAACTTTAGGTTCCTGAGTGAGAAGTTCTCATCTGGTTAAAGCAGGGCTGGGCAATACATCAGCAACTATATATATATATCGCAATAGATAATACATCTGAAAGAATGTTTTGGACATATTTGCAAGTTTAACCATATAAACTTGTAAATATGAAGACATATTTACAAGTGGATTCATAAAAATGTAAGCAATCAGTACTCTCACCTATCAAATCTCAACTGTCTGCAGTGTGTGTGTGTAGTGTGTGTGTGTAGTGTGTGTGTGCAGTGTGTGTGTGCAGAGTAACTCTCATTATTACAGAATGAAATTACTGGAATCAAAAAATATCTGCTGGACTCTTCTTTCCAACCAGAGCTCAGAATCCTTGGTTCTGATTCGGATTCTGTCGGGTCATTCTCACTGAGTCAGAAACTTTTTTTTTGTTTTGTTTTGTTTTTAAGTGAAGTTTCTAAACTTCTACGTCTGCTGTCTGGAGCTGGATTAGATTATTTATGCTTCACTGCATCTCATTTTTATTACGTGTCTTTTTACGTGTTTGAATAAAAACGATGTTGATCTCCACCTGATGGTTCATAATGATTCTGACTGACATTAACTAGCTTTAGGCTGTTTCTGATGTTACACGTTTTCTGTTTTTGTTTCATTTTCTGTTTTTATGCCTGTTTTTGTCTCTAAGCCTTTCTGGTTTCTGACCTGTGAAAGTTGCTTTATAAACTAAAGTCAGTCTGAGTTGTTGTGCTGATCTTCTCTTATTAAAAACCAACAGCAGCGATTTGTTTTCTGCCTAATGAGCGCCTCGGCTGAACAATTGGGAACCTAATTTGGCCTCTGTGCCTAATTGCTGCTAACATTTCTCTTCACCTGGAGATTAATGATGATAATAGTTTATTAGAATAAGATGGAATGATTTCTCAGTCTTTTCTCTGGTCCGTCTCGTAACGTGGGCGTTCTGAGGTCCTGCTGGAACATTTCTGTGTGAGGCTTATGCAAATAAACCCGGATCTCTGGGAGCTGTTTACAGCCTCTCTGGGTTTTAAAGCAGGTTGGCTCCACGATCAGAGAGTCTATTTTTATGCAGAGTGGGAAAAAAACTCTTTCTTACCTGCTCTCCCCCTCCTGTCCTGTTATTTTTTCTGTTGTTCTTTAATCAGCGTTGTCTTTTTGCCACACGCTGAGCTCACCATCTGCCGCTGCTGTCAGCGTCCTCAGAAAGTCATCGCTGCATTCCTGATTATCTGGCTTTAATCGCCTCCTCTTCAGGGAGACGCAAGGTTAGCAGGGAAAGCAGCTCGCATGAGGTCCAATAAAACCGCAGCAGTAAAGTAAATCCACTCGACCTTCAATGTCTGGCCTGAACTTATGGTAGATATGAAAACATCAGAGCTCTGCTGCGTTATGTTATAATACATTCTGTATTTCTGTTGCTATATCAACTTTTAGCTTAATGTTCTCAGTTTTTTATGCTTGCAGAGGATTCGGCTCAGCCAACAGCTGAACGTTTTCCTACCACGATGCACTTCGTCCTGCCTGCAGGCTGTTTTAACACCTGACAGTCCAGTTGAGTCGGTTTGATTGGGACCAAAACAATTATTCCACCTCCAGCTGCTGTGGTTTCACTCCTTCTCACTGCTCTGAGTGAAACCAACCAAACCTTTGAAAAACTTTTAAACATCATCAGTTGGAATTTATTGTGACTTGATGTTAAATCAAAATCTAATCATGACAAGAAATTATCACAATAAATGAACAACAAACAATAAATGATGTAATTAATGCATCCTACAGGTTTTTAAATCTGACACTCAGTTACTACAGACCTGTAAACATCCATCCATCCATCATCTATCCGTCTGTCCATCCATCCATCCATCCATCCATCCATCCATAATGTTCTGTTGTTTTTGCCGTTTTGATGAAGTGAAGTAGGCAGGTCTTTGTGTAGCGTCATATTTGTTCCCCCAGTGTCAGAAGAAGGCAAAAACACATGGAATCATTTTCACTGTTAATAAATGTACCAACCTTTCTAAGAGGTAGTTTAATTATGAATAATTGTGCATGATGCAAACCATTTACACTCTGATCTGATCCATTTTGGATTATTTTATTTTGTGCTTCATATTTTAATAGAACTGCTGATCAGATCCATCTAATAATGGTGAACTGGATCAAATTAAACAGGTTTCTGGCTTTATAACAGTTTCCTGTTATGGTGAGATTTAAAATGATCAACTGAATTTAAAAACAGAGACCCAACACACATGAACATACAAAAATATCAGGTTTCAGGTCCAAACCACATGAACTGCTTTCACTCACCAACATTCAGACGCCAACAGAAAATCTCAGAACCTCTCCAGACGAACTATGAATTCAGCCTGGAGGCTTTTCTGGATCAGCTGGACGGGTTCTGTCAGAATCTGAGAGGTTCTGCAGTTTAATCCAGGAAACAGAAACAACTGAAAGCTGGAGGTTTAATATGAGTGAGAGGTGAAAGCCGAGCAGCGTCGCAGTGAGCTGTAAATCCTGGATCATCTGCAACAAACAGTCCAAAAACAAAGATCAGCATTAAATCACCATGACAACCGATACGACCCATGACCTGTCAGTTTCTGACAGCCATGTTTGGTGTTTTTTTTCCTCCACAGTGGGACCTGAGAGGCTGAGGAGTGGGAGGCGTTGGACTGCATGAGGAGGCCGAGTTACGGGACGCTGGTCCTCACCTAGACCCCGCCCCCATCGACCTCTGACCCCCCACACCACCCTGACATGGTGAGACCCCTTTGTTTACTGGTAGCTGAGGTGAACCAGTAGCAGTAATCCCAGTCATCACAACATGGCTCCTCTAATAGACCTTTAACACCTTGTTTACCAGCGTTTCTGAGCAGTAGCTCCTATAATGAGCTCAGCTTTTCCACAAGGTGTTTGCTAATTGCTGCTGGCTAGTCTGAAGGAGCTGAGTGTTGGTGGAAGGTACTCTGCAAAGTCCAAAAATAACCAAAAGTTTCTCAGGGCGGATTGATGGTTCTGATTTGATCACAGATCAAACATTTTGTTGCAAATCGTCATCAGGGCACCAAAAAGATTCAAGTTATCTGCCAAGAAGAATGAAGCATGAAGCTAGCAGGAAGCCGACATCTTCCTGAACTTCAGCTGAGCTGCAGCTAGGGGGCGTTTTGTTCTTTCATCTGGAGACGCATTTCCACACTGAAAACATCAATAAAGTCTTTCAGCTTCTCACTAAAAACTGTTCTGTCATCCGTCTTGCTCTGGAGGTTTTTTACAGGTAAACCCAAATGTTAAAGCAGTTTTCTCTGCTCTGAGTGTCACTTTAAAGTAAATGTCAGCTACAAGCAAACTGGATGTAATTAAGTCAGTGAGCGTCGTCGAACTCGTCCATCCTGCAGGTAGCAGGCCTGATGGAACGCCGGGCTCCGATCCAGAATCCATGTTAACGTCTTAATATTTCATCTGAGCGCCGTTAATGTTTAGTTTTGTTGGTTATGGCTGTCGACACGACCCTCACTCTCCTCCGCCCCCAGCAGCTCAGAGATTAGCCGGGCTGTGATGAACGACCTCACAACTCCGCTCAGAACCACCATGAATTATTTACACGCCGTCATAAATAACGCGCCGTAATGAGGAGCGCTTACAGGCTGCAGAGGGGAGGATGGAGCGAGGCGGCGCGGCGACCTTTGACCTGACGGCTGGTAGATGGAGGAGCTCTGGCCTGAAGAACTTGGCATCCCGGTTCGCCAGGGCATGCCTCTCAGCTCAGTGATGTCACAGAGGTCAAAGTTGAGCAGATGTAGCTGAATCAGGGTCATGATGTTCAGACCTGCTGCAGCTCAGGATGCTCCAGGTGTTTCTGTTATTTCTGACACCAGAGTTATAGCTGCAGTGTGTAACTTTTATAAAAATAGGCTTTTTCCATATTTGTTAAAACTGTCACCATGTTGTGATAATTTAATATGAGACAGAAACTCTGTGAAAAAATCTGATCTCCTTTTTTTTTATAAGAGTATCTTTAAAGACAAAGAGTTCAGGTTTTTATCTGAGTTAGGACAGTTTCCTGCTGTAAGAGTCTAATTATCTGTGTGATGCTTTGCTTTGATGATCTGCTGCTGATAATCCCTCTCTGCAGCTTAAAGCCCAAAGTTCTGATGGTTCTGTGCTGATGACCTTTGCAGCGCGGCGTCCAGCCGGGCTGGAAGTGGAAACACTTCTGTAAATGAGCGTCATGGAGGGAAAATGCCACTTCCACTTTACGGCTAAAATACATCAACATATGAGCGTTTAAACGGCCGCCGTCCTCATAATTCACATCAACAGACTTCATCTTCTTCTATGGTGGCTGTAACTGCTGCAGATCCTGGATTTATGTCTGCAGTTTTTAATCAGAGGTGCAGAACCAGAACCAGTTCTGCTCAATAAAACTGGATCATTAGTTTTCCTCAGAAAGGCAGCAGCTGTAATTAAAACAGCCGTCGAACTCGTCTGCCTCTGTGTTTTCATACATGTGGGCAGTCGGGCGATGTTTGATTAAATCAAGTAACTAACAATTACTTGATTTAATCTATTGATTATTCTAATGATTATCAATAGATCAGATTGCTAAACTGTGTCTTTCTGGTTTTAACAGCTGTGTATTTAGTTTGTAAATGTATAAAAATGTCTAATGATAAAATGAAAGTTCTCCATGGTAACCTCCAGCTGCTGTGTGCTTTCTCTCTCTCCTCCCCCTCAGAGGTCGTTCAGGTCGTTTGCGAACGACGACCGCCATGTCATGGCCAAACACGCCAGCGTCTACCCGGCACCGGAGGATCTGGAGGCCGTCCAGGCGTTGGTGTCCACCGCAGAGGGAGCTCTGAAGAAGGTTTCTGACTGGATGGACAGCCTGAAGGACTCCCCAGGGAGGACTTACAGCTGTGATGACGAAGAGGAGGAAGATGCTGCTGAGACGGAGTGAGTCTGATTATGGGCCGGTGTTACAAACCCAGTGGGTTCACCGTAGAAACAGTGACCCTGTGCAGCTGTAGAGCAGACGTTGGTGCTGTGAGATAATCGGGCGCTGGCCGTCCTTCCTCTGTCTTAGCCCAGCTGGAGCGCCGGTTCTGTGCGGGGTAACCCGGGTCGGCCTGCTGGCCAAAGGTCTGCTGATCAGAGGCGACATGGAGCTGGAGCTGGTGCTGATGTGCCGACCCAAACCCACCAAGCTGCTGCTGTACACCGTCAGCGCCAACCTGCCCCTGCAGATCCAGGTACAGGACCGTCAGCGCGCCCGCCCCTTTAAGACACGCAGGACCTCGCCTTAAAGGGGCGGCGTCATGTTAAATCCATTTTACATCAAATTATAATGTTATTCCCTCATATAAAACAAACCCGGAGTGTTACTTTGATTCTTTTCATGCATGTTTGAGAAATCCCTTAATCTCCATGGCAACCGTTCAGCTGTGCAAAACGCCTGGATGGACCAAGCTCCGCCTTCGAGACGCAGCTCCTCCTCTGAGCTGCAGAGCTTCTGCCTCACAGAGCAGCTTTCACAACTCAGCTCCTTCAGACTAGCCAGCAGCAATCAGCAAAAATAATAAATAAAAAAATGCTGTATGAAGCTCAAATATTATTAATTTAAAAAATCCTGTATCAGTCTAATTCTAACTGTTACCCAAAGATCTCATTTATATATTTATTTTTGTCAGCTTTAATAAATGTGGATGTTACTAGTGGGTGGATTGTTGTGGTGGAAAAAGAAAACAGTGAAAATGAGCCTTTAGCATCAGACAACCCGACAATTTATTTATTTCGTTTGTTGAAGGTCTTTTAGGCAGGAAAGTGCGTCGCAGCACCCTGACAAACAGTGACTTCACCTCCTGATAGTCGCTATGCTGTGATCCATCCAGAACCCAGAGGATCAGTCTGGATCCGCCGTTCAGAGGCTGGAGGTTTTCCTCCGTTAATTACTCACCACAGCTTCTTCATCAACAGAGGAAACTGTCTGAGGATCTCATTTCCTGCCGCTAACTGCAGCCTGACAGGCGGAGGCCTGATGGATGGAGCCGTTTTTACCTGACAGAGGCTGCAGATGAAACTCAGCGCCGTGCTGGCAGGAAGCTGCAGACAACATGGCTCTGGTGCAGCTTACTTACTGTTCATGTCGTCATGGAAATCAATGCAAAAGAATAATATTTCATTTTATGAATTATACTTTTCTGATTAATCACCTTCCTCCTGATAAAGCTTTGGAAAGCCACAGAAAATCCCACTGAAACATAAACAGGTTTAGGAACACTGGGAAAAACTACTTCAGAAAAAATGTTAAAAAAAATTATACATAATATACAAATTAAGATTTCAGCAGGAAGAGGAATAAAACTCGGCTCTAATTAGTACTACTAATGGAAATAAAACATAATTTTGCAATTGTGGTGTTTCCAAGAAACATGAATTGCAATTAAAAGTAAATGTTTGTTCATGTGATGAATCATTAAAAAAAACTACTTCCTGTTCATCGTTCGCCATGGTAATATCCGATTATTGATCATGTGACACGTATGATGCGAAAAAGGTGTTTCTATTGCAGTTTTGTGAAATAAACCTTTTTCAATTCAGCCAAAAATCCTCTTCATCGTAGCACAAAAACTTAGTGAGTTTTTTAAGTACTGGGTTTCATGAAGCTGATTTATTTTTGTAATTCCAATTTTATAGTGAATAGAAACACATCTATTCAACTGACACATTTTTTACTTTGACACCAAAAATGACTGAAACATTTTAAATCTGAGGGTGGATGGATGTCTTTATTCGGGGTTCAGTGATTATAGTTTTCTGGCTGATCGCTGATTATGATCTTAAAAAAGCTTGACCTGCTGAATAAATATTTTTGGCTGAAATGTTGCCAATGCAGCCAGTAAGTTGCTGAGTTGGTAGCAATGTGGTCACTATTGTTGACTGCAAACGCACAGACATGACCTGGTGGGCGGGGCTAATAGCCAAACCTGTCATGGGAACAGAACAGGACGGAGGCTGATTGTCAGAGCTTTGCTGATTTAGAGAAGATCAGTGGATAAAATCAGCTTCACATGGAAGTATTGACGATCATTGATCTTCCAAAATTAAGGAAATCAGCTGACCGATAAATAAGTGCACCCCTACTCATTATTTTCCTGGTTACTATGGTAACGGTGTCTCTCTGTTTTACAGACGATGACAGACGACGGGTATGAAGTCCGGTCGTGTGTCTCTGAGGCAGCGATCCGGGTCTGCAGCACCAAAGATCCCACACTGACCCTGAAGATCACCCTGACCTCGCTCGCCATGAGGGAGGAAGAGGAAGATGATGAAGGTACTCACTCGTTTCTCCGTCTGATCACATCGAGGACGAACTGGAACATGGGAGGTGAAACCTGAGCTCAGAGGCTCGGAGCGCAGAAAGCTGAGAGGCGATGGGTCTGGGTCAGCAGCAGCTGGACGGAGGATTTTCTGAGAGGATCCAAGGAAAAGCGAGCCGCCCGTCTCCGATGGCGACGCGTTCAGGACGGACTCTCTGATCTGATTGGAGCTCAGAGGCTGTTTTAAACCCAGTCTGAGGCGGCGGTGGAAAACGACAGGAAGCTGTCAGCCTGCCGTCACCCAGCTTCTCTGATCTTCAGCGCTGTCTGAAGTTCTGGCGTTCCAGAACCACGAGCCGCTCCGGGTTTCTGCTCCCAGCAGGAACGTTTGGGACAAACTTTCACAAAATAGAAAAAAGATTCCTGCCAAACGGCTTCAGAGTGTCTGTCGAGTGAAAACCTCCAGAAAAAACAGGATAGTTCCTCGTTCAGGTCCGTTGTCCTGACAACAACAAAACATCTAAACTCAGGTTTAATATTCTGCTGGTAAATATGAGCAGAAACGACTGATTATGTTTCACTCATTTAAAAATATTAAAGCATGTAAACCTTCTCTGGTTTATAACAGATCCAGGATCAAATGACTCTGAAGATATTTGAAAAGCATTAAAATAAACTTTTCTTTGTTCTTTTTAATTCCAAAAGTCCATATGACCTCGCAACAGAAACATAACTGCTGTGTTGATGTTTATGATTAAAGATTGATATGGAGTGAAATTAAATGTTGAATTAAATGACTTCAGTTCCCCTCCTCACCATCTGAGTTGCTGTAGTTTCCACCGTGTCCATAACCATCTTGTGGGTCAGAGGTCACGATGAGCCGTACGGTGAGGTTTGTTTTTACGGGTCAGGTGACGAACGGCAGTTTATGACCCAGATGATGAAACATTTACCGTAATGCAGAGCAACGCAGCGATTGTTGAGTTTTTCTTTCTGCTCACCTGAAGCTGCAGATTCAGAGTTTATGACTTTAATTCACCTCACTGTGAAAACGAAGCTCATTATTTCCTCCCAGCCGACGTTTGGCTTTTATCTGAAGGTTTTCCTGATTTTATCTGAACTTTATTACTTCCAGTCAGCTGCTGTCTCTAAATGAAGGTGGAAATTACAATCCAAAGGAATGTTGATATTGTTTTATTGTTTCCATGTTCACTCACCAGAGCATAGGTGCAAATAAATTCATTTTTGTTTCTAAGACTGTTAAAGAGGACGAGTTAAGGTGGACTGTTCAGCTGAATTATGTCAGTAGATCCACATTCGTTTCTGCATTTCACTCACCTACGTTCTGCAGAACGACTTGGCTGCATTAAGAGGGATTTTAATTATTTCAAATTTTAAAATATTTAGTATAAATCTCCCACTTTAGCAGCCTGGCTCTGTGATGGTAGGCGGCGGTATCATGGTGTGGTATGAGACTCCTGTAGTCCGGCTCTTTGTTGCCAGTTTTTAGTCTGTAATTTGGCTCTTTGTTGCCAGTTTTTGGTCACATCTCCTTCTCTTGTCAGTCTTATAAATATTTCTGCTTTATGTGTGACAGAACAAGCCCCCCTCCCCTACCTGTTGCTCATTAGGTCAGGTCAGAGGGTTGACCTAATATATTTTTAAACTCTCCGTTCTTCTTCCTGTTTGTTTTTCCAGAGGAAGTCGATCAAGAGGAAGGTGAGCCGAGGCGTGAGGAAGAGGAGGAGGAAGAAGATGTGCTGGACAGGCTCAAGTGCCAGGCGGCGCTGGCGGCGCTCCGACACGCCAAGTGGTTCCAGGTGAGCTCAGCAGGTTCTGGGAGGAATGATCAGAGTAAAGACCCAGTTCTCCCTGCAGGGGACGTGACATGATGACCTGATGCTGATTCCGCTGCTCCACCGTCACGTCGTGTTTTGATACGATGAAGGTTTTACTCCCTGGTTGCTGGTTTTCTCCCAGGAGAATCGTTTTTACCCATCAGGTTTCCAGCTCAGGCATCAGATTCTCAGAGTTGGTTTTCAGTTCAGGTTGTTTTCGTTAAGATCAAACAACCTGATCAAAATATGAATGTTTTTTATTCATATTGGGAAGGACCACATTAGAAATGGTTGATGCTTGTTCAATTTCACAAAAAAAATTTTTATGTTCACTTGAGGTGGCTTTTGGCTTTCTCTAAAAAAAAATAACTAAATAAAAAGCCCTAGCGGGGCTGTGACGTGTGGTCCATGCCAGTTAGTGACTCTTCTTCCTAACATCAACATCTGACCAAATTAAGCTTTTCCTTTCCAGGGTTTCCATCAAAGTTTAGTTTGCAAATTTTGAAGTATTGTATTAGAAATGAGTGCAAGCAGTTGATACTCGAGGGTGATTGACAGCACTATTGATTGACCAGGAGCAGTGCTTTTCTGCAAATGGTAACCTAGTCAAATGGCAGACCCTTTGACTAGGCCGTTGCACCATCTTGATTCTAAAATACCAACATTTTCTAAATGTATAAAGTTGTTTTTGTTGGATTGAAATTAGAAAATATTTATAAGAGCAATGATGACCTATTGCAGGGTCAATAGGTCAGAGGTCACGGTGTCTCAATTCAAAACTGAATCAAGCGAGATGAGTGAGGTTTGATCCGGTTGAAGGTTTGATTTCCTCTGAATCTGCTCCAGTAACACTGACTAAATCTCCAGTTCACGGCCGTCAGCAGCGTGTCGGAGCTCCAGAGGTCATGACCTTGCCTCTCTCTGCTGCTTGTTGAAACGCTCCTCATGCCTCCGTCTGTCCCTCAGGCCCGGGTCGCCAACCTCAAGTCCTGCCTGGTGGTTCTGCGGGTTCTGAGGGACGTGTGCAACCGCCAGCCGGAGTGGCAGCCTCTTCAAGGATGGGTAGGTGCCGCTCAGCGCAGGAGCTACTGGAGGTCACGACCTCTAAGCCCCTCTGGTGGTCTGATGTGTCTGCGCAGCCGCTGGAGCTGATCTGCGAGAAGGCCGTCGCCACTAGCAACCGTCCGCTGGGTCCAGGAGAAGCTCTGCGCCGGGTCATGGAGTGCGTCGCCTCAGGGATCCTGCTACCAGGTCAGAGGTCATTCCATTCCAGCTTTATTTAGAAAGCACTTCAAAAACAACTCTGCTGTACAAAATAATCAGAAATAAAAGCAAACAATACGATAACAGCAAAAACTAACGATTTCAGCTGAGTAACTATAAACTCTATTTAGATGGACAGCTAACATGCTATCTATCTGTCTTATGCTCTTTGTATTCTCTTTAGTATATATATATATATATATATATAAAATAGCCACTGATTTATTTATATAAGTGTGTTCCATTGTCCTCCTTTTCTTATCCCCATCATCCCACCTCCCTTGTTTCCCCAGTGGTGAAGGATCTGAAACGAACTGCTCCAGTGGTCTGTCGGATCTTTATGAGCAATGTTTCTGTGGCTGGAAGTCCCCCATAAAACATCAAGCACTGATTGGGAAACAATATAATTTTTCTTTGGCTTTACAGGCACAATGTTGTGGTTCGAATTAAGGCTTTGTAGCTGGACTGAGTGGTGTGGAAGCTCTGCCACACTGCTCACAGTAATGACTTCTAAAATCCAACACAAGCCTTTTCTCAATGTAATTGTCAGCTATGCTGCATGTCATCATCCTTAGGAGATTATATTTGATGTGTTTGGATGTGCCTTTGTTGGACTGAGATTCTTTCCTCCTATTTTCATCCCAATAAAACACTGAAGGAACCCTTGTAGAAAGCTTCCTGATAAGTCCTACTAGGAGTGGCATTCTGGATAAAAAAGTAGACTAGTAGCAGAAGATGCAGTGATTTATTGGCCTAAAATTAATTATTCACCTGTCTTATCTCCTCTTAGCACAGCAGAAACAAAGAATCAAATATAGATTATTTAGATTAAGCGTGTCATGTAACGACAAAGGCCCCATAAAGTTACAACTCAGAAAACTCTACCAATTTGTATGTTTTTATAAATCATTTAGAAAGCTAAACACCAGGAGTTAGGAAACTAAAATGACTCCATTAGCCAAAAATGTTCCATTTGATCTAGATTTGGGAAGTATGGAGGTTCAAGATCCCAGTTTTAGATCATCTAAGCTTAGTGATGTAGAAAATATTGTCCACACTTAAAATGCCTTCAGTCAATTTGATACACTCCCAATTCCAACTCTGATCACCACAGCATTGTAAAAGCTCCTCACCAAAACGTTTCTGTGCCTGCACATGTGTGTGTAGTTGAGCTAGCTAAATTGAATTAGTCAATCTAGATCAGCTGAGCAGGTAAACAGTTTGCTCGCCCCTCTAGATTATCATCATCATCGGCAGATAACCTCTAACGAATGTAATCAGGCAAATTGCATTCTACCCTTTTGCGTGGAAAATTCAAACCACATGAGGAGTTAATCACATTTATTGTTTCGGTAAAAGGTGTGTATTCAATTCTATCTATTTGTCCCATAAAATTAAATTTCCCAATAACACTAAAAACAACAGTGGGCTTTACGCTCCAAATTTGTTATTTCAAACCAGAAGCTGTATAGGTCGCGTGCACCCAAGGATACTTTGCTGTCTAGCTGTCGGGTTGTGACCGAGAAATAAACGAACAAGGTAGTTTAAAGGAAAATAAGCCTGCAGAGCAGCCAGTCCACACTGATGGTATGCCAATAGTCAAATCAAGGCTGCCTTTGTCTTGGAATCTTGCTCTTTGTTTGCGAGTGTTGGCAGTTTGTTACAAGTTGCATGCTCTACAGAAAGACTATCATTTAGACTAAGGATTTGTGAGAGAGCCTGTTCTTGCATCTTCAGCGGCTCAAATAGCTGACCAGCAACTGTTGGAAGGACAGAATCTTTTTCTTCTGCACCCTTGAGATTTTGCTATGTCACAATGACTATTTTTTAAGTACTTTATTGGAATTTTGCGTTCTAGAGCAGTGCGAAGTCTTGCATAAATTTGTGTCGCTTGTTTATTTTAGTCAGGTATGTGGTTGCAGGGAATCATCTAAACCTGCTGAACAATATATTTACTGAGGACGGGGATTGAAAATCACTGATTTAGATTGATTCATATTCATAGAATGGTTTTTATTTGTAAAAAAAAAAAAAAAATTTTGACGTTTGGACTTCACATCATAATTACAGACTATTTTGGGTTGCATAGTTACATTGGTTTGTAACTACGTGACAAAATCTATAGATGCTCAAGAGGTAAGAAAATTTGTGCAAGTGGGGTATTCTTTAAACTCTCCCTACCTTTGCTTCCGTCTGAGTGTCACTTTTCCAAGAATTTCAATTTGTTCCTTTTCCTGCTCATTAATGCCAAGAGCAAACATGTTGCAGTACACCATTTTCTGCTTCCCTGATGATGTGTGACGACCTTCTAGCAGTGGTTACAAGTGTTTGCTTTACTCCCGTGCCACTCCCAGTACAAACAACTTGGGCCCGAAAAAGTCTACAATGCGTTGCCTCATAAACCGTCTATTAGATTGAACTAAATAAGTAAATCTTGTCTAATTTAAGGTTGTAAAAGACAAAAAAAAAACAAAACTTGGGTCTTGGGTGAATCAACAGCACATGTGTGTCTCTAGTCATCTGCAGACTAAGTTTATTTACATTGATTACATGTTTTCTGAAGCACACCCTGTCCCAGGAGGAGAGCTTACAGGGGTCCAGTTATTTGGAATATGTATGCTGAAAAAAGTTTAGCTTGAAGTACAATCTCCTCTTAGTTCTACTTTTGGGAATAGAACCCCTTTTTATTTTTTTTGCAGACACCAATTACGTCTTGTTGAGAGTTTGTGTGTGCCATTAGTTAAGGGAAAATGCTAACCAGTCTGGTAAATTCTAAAAATAAATCTAAAGCTGTTGGTACCTCCTCTGGTGGCAGCAACTACCCTCTGCTGTTTTTGCTTCACTGGACAATTTTAAAGCATTAGCATCCTGTAAGGTCAGTTCACAGGTCTTAGCTTAAATTTGACAGGATTCAGTCTTGATATTGCAAAGCGGAGAGCCGCTATGGCATGGCTAGAAATGAACACCGCTCTGCGCATTCCACAGCTGTCACTTTTGGCCCGTCATGACAATGCTGCCCGTCCCTCGTTTTTCACCGTGTCAGGCTAAAAGCACTTGCTTTATTATCAACAGCACAGGGAGAAGTCCGCCCCTCCTTGAGACTTGTCTTTTTATGGAGACGGACCGAGAAGGCTGAGGGGAGAGCGGAGGAGAGAGAGTTCTGTTGAGATCGGATCCAGCGTGCGCAGAGCCAGATGTGCTTCCAGCAGCAGGGGTCTGTCTTCTAACCGTAGCGAAATATGCATTGCCAGGAGGATGATTTATACCTGACACTCCTGCCATGCTTTCATTTAACCCGAAGGCATTTTCTTTCCTTCTCATAGTTGGGAAAATTGGTTGAGCAGGGTTGGACCCTTTTGCCCTCACTGTGCAGAAGCCGTTTGACATATCACTGTATAATATCTTAAATCAGAGACCTCAGTGGTGCAGAATTGTGAAATGACTTGGATGAAAGGCATAGCTGATTATTCTGGGCTTTATGAGCACTAAAACACGCTTGGATGCTAACCAATGAGAACAGATTGTGCTGTCCCATGTAGAAATACCCCAAGCCAGCTGTTGCTCCATACATGACATAAACAGCACAGCTATGCTGAGCAACAATAGCTGCTGAATCTGATCAGAATGCAGCTATTTCCCCTGCTCGAGTTGCAAAATAACAGACGAGAACTGATCCTCCGCCCGCACAATAAACTTTTACGCTCAAACTGGGTTAAAAATTTCCTCTCTGGAAAAAAGTCAACAAGCCATAAAGGTCAGGCAGGGAGGTCTCTGTGGAATCACTACATCAAGCATCAAGTCATCTGGTGCTGCTTCAGTGCGTCTCCGGAGGTCAGGGAGCATTTGACAAGCTGGGTCTGATTGTTTTTACTTGAACGAGGCAGATGTGTGATTCTTTCTGGGAGTTTCTTAGTTGACTGAATTAATAGAATTAGTTCTGCGTAGAACATATTGACAGACAAAGGTTTTTTTTATTTTTATCTTACGGTAAATGAAAAAATATATAAATCTTTTTGTACAGTTTTGGCTTTATTGCTGTTCTGAGGATGTTGTTCTTTCAGCAAGTGGTGTTTTTTTTTGTCTCTATACACCAGTTAATTATTTGTTTACAAAATTTGTTGATGACTATTTCAATAAATTGTTAATCACGATTAATTTAATTCATCATTTCAGGTAAGATGGTGATGTTAGCTTAGATGTAGACCTTTTTCCATTTTTATTGTCACCAACTGCCATTTGTATGTTGAGTAAAGGGGATTACATTGAAATGCAACCTTATGTCGGTTCCTTTTTTTTTTTTTTTTTTAAAAAGTAAACTAAACTAGACTTTCAAGACTTATTTAACATCAATTGCGAGTAACTGTTTTATGAATTTCTTACTAAAAAAAATAAAGTGCTGATACTTTGCAAAGAATGGAACAATGCATGATGGGGATACAGATTGGTGAATGACCTTGGTTTTTTTTGTGTATTCCTTAGGAAATCCAGACTTTGAGTTTAATAGCTAAACTACTGCCAGCTGGCCTTAATGATTCGAGATGTTTCATATAAAATATTTATCAAAAGAATGCTTTATTTATTGTAATGTTGCTAATAAAGGTAGAGAGATAGCCTCAAGGTAAAGCACAAGTAAACATTGTTTTTGTTTGCATGACCATGATGGTGAGTGAAGACTGTCAAAGATTATCTGACATTACTTCCATGTCTGTGACTTTCTTGTCTGACTATTTGATTTCCCCTGAAAGCCCAATCAAATCATCACAGTTGTAGAGGAGATGAAATGTCAGACATATTGGAGTCTTGCTGACCAGATAGCATCAATCAGGTTTGCTGACAGACAGGAAGTCGGAAGTCAAATTTCCATCCGGGTGGCATATCAGAGCGCCTCACCGAGGGAACCATCCAGACACAGAGCAATGAAGATGATGCCAAGAATAACACAGATATTTAGGTCAAGAATCACGCACGTATTTAGAGTAGTAGGAACAGTGCAGAGCATTTTGTGTGTGTGTGTGTGTGTGTGTGTGTCCCAGGATTTCAGAGGGTCTTTTCCTAGAGTTGGATTAGTTTCTCTCAAGGCAGTGGGTGGAATGTGAGGATCAACAAGTCTGTTGTGGCAGGGCACGTTCAAACTCACGAGCTCGTCTCACTGCGGCTCAGTGACTGTTTAGCAACCACATTATCACTCTATTAATACACCCTGGCTATTCTCAAAGGCTATTTCCCCTCTCCTTTCTCACTGCCAGAATGTGTGAAAATTGATTTCAACAAACCTGGTGATCTAAATGTTTACAGAACTGGACAGCACTGTGCAAATGTAAATGGAGGCCAAATGACATTTTTGTATCAGTGGTTGGAACCATTAAAGGACACTATCTGATCTTTTTAACCTTAACTTATGACACATGGCCCAAAGACATAAGCTATTCCAGTTAAATTAGCAAAGTGCTAACAAGGTGATTCCTATTAAATTAGCAGTTTAATCTTCGTATGTATGGTTTTGACATTTAACTTTTCAACAGCATATTTAGACTTTTTTTTGGTTCATGTATCAAATGCAGGGCGAGTTTGTCCTAATTTTTTATTTTAATTCTATTTTGTTTGACCTGTAGCAAAGTCTTTAAGACAAGCAGTTCAAATATATTTCTCTTTGTGCACCACCCTGTCTTCTTGTTCCAAAAAATATGTAAAATGTGTCACCATTGTCAAGTACCAGGACTGTACCAGAGAATTGATCCAAACGCCTTTCATAGAGCAGAGATTCTACTGTATAGTTATGAAGCACAAAAAGACCCAAAAAACATTTCATTGATCACTTTGTCATGTCAACAATCATCCATCAACACTAATAACCAGATATGATGGAGCAGATTAATATATTTTGTTTAATAATGCATTCATGTTCCGTAGATATCTTGGGTCTAAACTCCCAATCAAACCAAATCTAAGCCAAGCTTTTGATACCAATCCACTGACTGAGACCTGAAGGTTTTCTTCAAGCACCGCATTGTGGGAAGGTAATAAGTAGCTTAACATGTTTATTAAACAGCCCATTAGCACTTATTAGCACCTACTTTAACTGCTCTTTACTAGCCATTGTTAATGCACAGCTTTCTTTACAGATGTGTTCTCACACACACACACACACACACCCCCACCCACACCCCTGAAGACACGCACACACACATCAGTTAAAATTTGTCTGGTTCTGTTACAAAGAACAGCTACAGTGAAGCATTGTGTTCGTTCTCTTTCCGTCAGGAAATCAATAATAAACCAGCTGCCCTGTCAGTGACCTCTGTTACACGTGCACAAACCCGTATGCATATAAACACATGCACAGTCATAGCTACTGTGCAGAGAGAACAAAGCTCCGCTGGGCCGTATCGGGTGTGGTGTGGGTCTTCAGGAAGTCACTCTTGGCTAAAACTTCCTGAACTGAAACAAGGCTGCTGGTCTTAAATTGCTCATTTTATTTATCTTAACAGATTTTACAGATGAGTCGCACAGTTAGTAGCACTGTTGTCTTCCTGCATTTTAGTTGGATGAATGCCAGTAGAAGGACATGCTCAACCAGCCACTGTCATTTATGCAAAAATGACCTATTGAGTAGAAAAAAAAATCACTTCATTGGGTGACATAAGCCTTCAGTTGCTTGAGAGGAAATATTTGGTTTGGTAGCTTCTTATGCAACTAAACAGTTAAGTAGGTCAAGTTTGGTCACTTTATAACTTCTGTACATTGATGGGCTACTTCCTCATTATTGTTATGTATTACTTGTTGGTTGGTTATTCGTTGTGAAAAAAATAATCTGCCACATTAAACTTTTTCAGTCTTGTCTGTGGTACATGGTGAAACTGTAAGCTGTCATTACAGCAAGGAATTGAAAAGCCTTTTCTCTACACATTTAGTTTTAAAGATGTTGAGACCCAGCCAAAGCACAATTGCTTAGGGTAACAGTGTGCTTGTTGCATTGTTAGCACATTAGCACATATTAAAAGGTTTCTGTCGCAACAATTTTTCCTGCTTGCATTTTAAGCGCTGTGAAAAACATTTAGCCGCTCACTAAATGTTTTAAGTTGAAAAACAAAAAGTAATTCCCCGCCTCACAATCCTAATCAACCACATTATTTGAAACATAATGTGACTTCAGTTTCATGAGTTGGGTTTTGCAACAGTGTGGTGTGGTTATCTTTGTTTTATATTTGATTAGTTGAGTGATCTCAAACATTTGTGACAAAGCAAAAGCAGAAGAAAATCGTTTTTTGTTTTTTTCTCTATGTGGAACTATAAGCACAGCAACTAAATACTAGCATGTGTGTCTTAAAGTGTCCACCTGTATTTTTTACTCTGTCATTTTCATCACCAGCATCATGAAGATTGTGAGGAACAGACCTAACATTTTATAATCCGTGCTCTTCAGCTACCTGAAAGGATTAACCCAGAACCCACGTGGGACATAAAGAGTCTTATAAAATCTTCACTCTGATCTTATTGCATTTAAGAGATATGGTGGAGGGGGGAAGCAGAGGCAAGACCACGAAATTGTGTTGCAACTTTTTAAGCTTCTGTTCTTGCTATTGGTTCAAAAAAATAAATAATTCCCTAAGAGGATCAACACATAATCTCATATCCATGAAAAACTATCACTCGTCTGAATGCGTCCAAGCTATGTGGAAATGGAAGTTTGTTTAAACACAGCTGCTGAAAGGGTGAGGTCATACAGTTCGTCTTGCTGGATTTACCATGTAAAAGCGTTCGTTTGAAGCAGTTCAGAGAGATGTTAGCCTTATCATGAATGACAGTTGTAGCCCCATTTCCTCAAGAAATACCAGCAGATCCTAAAACACGCCTACATGCAGACTGTGGACAGTTGAGTTTGTCGTAAAATGTCAAGCGTTTGGCTAAAGTCATGCTTAGAAGATGGGACCTGTTACAAAAAACATTAATGTAACCTTTGAGCTTAAGAGGCCAATTTCTACAAATTGGACAGTTTGTTCTGTGCTTTTAATGGCAGCTGGAAAACACGACACCGGGTGTGTTGTTGGCACTTTTTCTGATGCTGTCATCACTTTGGAGGGCTTGAGATCAAGCAGTGAATTTTGTTAATGTACAGTTTTTTATGCTTGTCACATAAATATGTCGACAGCTGAAAGTCAGAAACTTCTCAGCCTTGAAGGCTGAGGTGTTTAGATTGTGCGCATTGCTGAGCCTGAGGATGAAACCCGAGGAAGCATGACTAGAGCTGAAAGTATTTCAATTGCCTGGATATTTCCATTCACAGTCAGGTCAAAAGATAAGATAGGATGATTTAGATTCCAGGTTAACATCCGAGGGCTGACACATTGCAGCCTTTTAGGCTAATCTTTGAATCAAATTTTTTAAAAACATTCCTGCATTGAAGGGTCATACTACTTTGCTGGGAGTGTTTTCTGTTTTGCCCAGGCATATAAATCTGTGTGTGTGTGCGGGAGATCCAGTTCTCACGGTGCTAGCATGGCATAACATTTGGGCTGCAAAACGTTGATGGGAACCTTATACCCATGGGTCTACTTACATAACTATTTTGACTGATTGACAGATTAATTCGACTCAAATGTTGAGGCATGCTCTTTATTCAGTTTGCATTAGTTTCTTCAGTCTATGGACGCACATTTGGGAGATATTGTCTTGCAAATACTCTGGGAACACAAACTGCTCTAAACTCACATGACTGGTGTTTGGTCTCTTTCTGCTGGAATTGTAATATCCTCAATGCTGATGTGTAAAATATAAAGAAACATTTTCATACAAATATGATTTCAAAATGCAAAAAAAGGGCTTTGATGATTGCTTCTCCATTTATACACTGTAGATGACTGTTGACTGCTTGTGTTGGCTAGAAGCCAGGAGTGGTAATTGGTTTAGAAGTGTTTGGCATTGGTTAGGCTTCCACAGAGTTTTGACCTCAATTTCATACCACAGAATCCCAAAGCAGACATCAGGCTCTCAAACACCCTTTTACACACTCACAGCTCAAGCACAAGTCACTGATGGCTCCAATTGTAATGCATTGAAAAAAAAACAAAACAAAAAAAAAAACAGCACAAGCTTCAGGCAAAAATAATTGCAACATACAAGTTTGAATCATTGAAAACAGTCACACCTCCTATTTATATATTGGGTTTTGGGTTGGCTTTTTCAGGCTGTTGAGTTTCTCTAAGGTACGACAAGAATGAAGTTTGTAACCCAATATGAGTGATGTAAGATTTTCTTGACTTGTTTGAGCATGCACAAAACTTCTATGATGAGGTTGCAGTAGCAGCTTATTACATGCAGGATTCAACAGTGGTGGTGGTGGTGATTAAATTAGCATTTATTTAACTGGGAATACCTGGTTCGTTTAATTGCTTTTAACCCCATGAATCATTGAGGTCTGTGTCCCAAGATGGGGTCTAATGTCTCTAACATAATCCAATCTGCCAGTGACAGCTGATTAAGAGAATGCTTTGACATATTTTCGTATGTTATCAGTGGTTGGCCTGTCATGTGCAGATAACAGTACCACAAAACACACAAAGCCCATGCACTTCCTCAACTTCTCCTTTCGCGTTCGGGCCGGGTCTCGATGCATCAATTTCCTTCGCTTTTGCTGCTTATGTAACAATTATGCAAGGCTTTAATTCTTGAAGCTCGGCCCTCATTATTGCCACAGGCCCTTCGTATTATTCTGTCTGAAGAGATGTTTGAAATCTGCCTGAGGCTTTAGATGTTCTTGCCAGTGATTCGGGTGGTGATGGTGGGGGGTATCTGGAGCACACACTCCAAGTTGCTCACTCTTGTCACCAAGCCAGCAAGGACTCGTTAAATGCAAAGGGAGCTTTTGCAACAATGTGCGGTGAAAGTTGAAACCTTCGTTATAAGTGCTTCACAGCTAGTGCTGACATCATGTAAATCTACTCTAATGCCTCGGCCTATGTCATCTAGAAGAAATTTAAAGCGAATCAAAGAAAAAGGTGGTTGCTGGGTCTGTTAAACAACCATTAAAACAGACATTTTAAGTGCACTATGTATTTTTTGAAGGCATTTACTCTCTGATCTTGTTAAATTGAAGCTAAATCAAGACGTTCATAGTGTGCAAATTCTATTAAACAAAGCACATTATGCCCATATACACAGCAACACTTTCAATTTGTGTCGTGACAAATTGATTCTGTTCAATTATTTGGGAAAACGATTAGAAAGTTAAAGCAGTAGGATCTACATATTGTCCCAGTATTGTGAGAATGATGCCCTGCTAACTGAAGAGAACTGGTTTTAAAGTTTAAAGTTCCTGCATTTTCTACTCCTCTGGATTTAGAAAGTGCCTTTTTTCAGTGTTCTCCACAACAGTCATTTTAGCACAACTTAAAGCTACATATTTTCAATGCTAATATCATTTTGTATGCTGGCTAGAGTATTTCATAATGATAAATCTTCAGGAAATATACATTTCATGAATTAGTAACACTTAATCCACTCTAATGCCTTTAATCCAAAACTAATCCACTCAACATTTTTCTTTTGTAAATGGCTTGGATCTTGGTCAGTGCTATGACTAATGAAGCTTAAATGTCTTTTTATTGACATTGCAGCTTTGAGGTGGGATGATAAACAACACAGTTAACAATAACCAGAATATAAAGGAATTTAGCAGAATTTAATAGAGAAAAACTAATGAATCACAAACTGTGTTTCATAAGATCTGTAACAAGTATGCAATAATTCACTAAAGGTTCTAACAGTTTGTACATTCAAGTTTTTATCCTCATAAAAAAAATTATTCTAAGGCAGTTATAATGCCAAAAACATAAAATTTTTTTTATATTTTTAACATTAGTCACATCAGCTTAGTTGGGCTCTGGAGCCCTGTAGTTCAAAATAAACTCACGTCTGACCACGTCTAATCATCAGAACTCAATGCTAATCATGGTGTTGTCATAATGGAGTATCCACACACTATTATAAAATGGAAGCCATGATAACTCCTATTTCGAAAGTCAGACTGTTTTTGTCATCCAAAGCGATGGTTTGACCTCATATTCTTGGGTTAAACAACCTCAACATTCCTTAATAACATTAACATTCATTAATAAAAAAAACAGATAAATGACTTCTGCAAGGAGTTTTTTAACATGCATAACATGGGTCCAAAAAAAAAAGTGCTTATTTTCCATTCAGCAGCTAAAAAACAGGTGGAAAAGGCCATTAATTGTGAATCTGGGACAGATAAGTGTACAAACACTGCAGCACACACTATCATCACTAGCTGGCAGGGCGAGTTGGTCAGTAATTACAAGCAGATGTGAGTGCTGGGGAGGTTCCAGGTCAGTAAAATCCATGTATTATTGAGTTACTCATGCATGTGTGAAGCCAACTTGTAAAAAACAAACAATACAGAAAGAAAGAAATAAGAAGCAGCGTTGGAACACACTTGTACATTCCTCCAGCTCAGTATTATGATTCCAAATCTCTGCTCAAGGGTCATTTAAAACCAGCTGCAAAACGTAAAGCAGAAGAAAACAAACCACGAGTACAATGTGAAATTTTGGAAAGTGCTTTAGTGTCCCCTGTTAGAAAGTTTCTCTGTAATCTTCCTTGACCTTCAAAAAACACACTTCTTAAAAGTTTAAAGAGGTAATAATAAGTTTATCATAACTGTCATCACAATAGAACCACGAAATATTGTAATAAAATTTTAAGTCCAAATCGCCCACCCTTATTTTGTGTTTTCTTGCTAGTTTATCTGGTTATTGCAATACATATAAAATTAACAATGAAAAAAAAAACAAAAAAAAAAAAAACACATTATAAGCAAGATTGTATTAAAACTACAGGAAACTATTATGGCTTAAAAGAAACATTTTATCATCAGATTAAATAAAAATAATATAGAAAGCAAAATGTTGTGAGTTATTTTTCCATTTTAATTGATCTTTCAAATTGCCTAAACAAAATTGTTTGCGTCATATTTATTTTTATTCAAATGTGAATGTACCTCCAGCACACTTTTCATGCCAGAGATGATTTACATCATATTTAAAACATTTGCATGGCTGCCATTAATGTTTTAAATCTCTGTCGTGTTGTTCAATAATTTGAGCAGTGCGTCATAACAACATGCGTCCCTCTGCCTTTGTGTGACCTTCAAGTGGGTTGCCATAGTAATATTTTTTTCACTTCCTGGCCTTTTGGGTTTCTGTATGTATATGTTGCTATGGAAACTGATTTTTTTTTTTCTTTTTGCGCCATTTGTCCCTTTGTCTAAAATAGAACAAAAACCACATGCTGAGCAGCACTGTACTGAATCTCCAGATGGCATTAGTCATCTAACTGCATGGTACGCGTGCAGTTTGAGTTATTAATCTTTCCAGCAAAGTGTTTGTCACATGGGAGCACAAAATAGCTGCAGCAACGACAGCTTGGTATTTTCAGAATTATATACAGGATTCTGAGCAGAGATTTCCATTTTTCAAAAGTTTTCTATAATTAGTTTGGTCAAGTAATAAAATTGATAGACAATAATCAACTCAATAGGCTTTGTTGTAAATGGATCTCTGGTATGTTTAAAGGAAGTAAAAACTAAGCATTGCATTTTGAGACTAGTCCAAGGACGAAATGAGATTCTGACTGAATGATAACCTTAGTCAATAAATACCAAACCTTTATCACTTATTAAGATTCACTGTTGAAGTCCAAGCTTAAGCTCTGTTGTAGAAAAGAAAGGCAGCAGGTAGACTCAAAACAAAAGTTGAATCTCTCTATTGATGTGCAACAAGACAAACCTTGACTATTTCATGTTAGCATATTAACTAGCAGGTGTTTGCTGGTTGAGAGGATAAAGCTTCAAAGGCCATTTTGTTCAATTGAAAACAATGCTAGCGATCATAGTTTGGTGCCCGGCTTGTTTTGTTAGAAGCAGAGAAGCTAAGATTGCTTGTATTTTTCAAGCTGCAACAACAGCATGCAGGTTACACAGAGCGATGGCGGTACGATGCCACAAAGATTTTGACATGTCTATCAAGTACAATCAGGAGCTTGTAATAATAGCTTGTCAGATTTTGCGCATAGAAACTATCCAAACAGTTTGCTTTCATGTCGTACACAGCTCTCACACAATGAATGCCTTCAGAGATATTATTGCACTGTGGCCTGACATTTGTCTTTAAATGGAATTTGTGGCCCAGTAATATATGATCTCATTAACCTTAATGGGTCTCCGTGTAATATTAGGAAATTGGCTGTGATGTTATCATGCATGTGTTTTGTACTGCTCATTTGTTCTATTGATACAGCCAGAAACTAATTACCATGGGTTCTGTTTAATATGTACATAATAGTATCTGGCTGTCATTACAAGAAGAGTAAAGAAACTGAGCTCTTAATCAGCTTAGTGTTTTTGTTTTCTGTCTGTTATGTAACCATGCAGACGATATGGGTTGCAACATTTTGAGCAGTATTTTTATCTGCTGTGAAGAGCCTTCAAGAATAACCATTAACATCGAAAGTTGATGGTTTGAAAGTCCAAACAAATCCAAGGTGGTTCTTCTTCATTATACAACGTGCCACTTTAAAAGAAATAGGATTCTAGATATTATTCAGTATAAAACATGATTCTAACAGTAATTGTAAACATTGAATGCCCAGATTGTGTACCAGTCTTTTCAAATAACATTAGAGTATGTGTAATGAGTAAAATCGAGAGCAACATCATGGTGTTTGTTTTCTGATCCTGACCCAATGTTGTTTTTTTTTTTTGCATAGTTCTGTTCTTTGGCCTCACTGTTATGGAGACCAGTATAATTTTTTTTTAAAGATTTTTTGCTATAATTTAAAATTTTATTATGCCATCAATGATAATAAGCCAGCCAAGTTCTTCTTTTAAAAGTCCCAATAAGTCGTTAAAATCAGGTGAGCGTCAGAAGACGAATGGGTTAGCTTCATTCCTTTGTTACAAAAGACAGAGACATCATCCTTTCTACCAATCAGAAGGACCCGATCTATCGCAAAATCTCTTGGTCAGACCTTGTGAGCAGTTCTGAACAAGACTGTGGTATTCAAACTCCCCTGCCCTGACTGACACCCATTGGGAACAGAGGTTGCAGAGATCTCATAAACAAAATCTCATTAACTTTAGATGAGAACTGGAAGAATGATGAACCTGTAACTCAAGAACATCAACTTCAACACTTGTTTTTGATCACAGATGTGATAAATGTCCTGATCCATCAATCTGTAGCTTCAGCCCATTGTGAATTGTACAAGAAACTCACATGAGTAAGAGTCTAGGCATGTAGAGGACAATCTATGTACTACTGTTCATCGGCTGTGCAGCATGAATGACATAACAAACAAAGTTAGCTGTTGCCTAAAACAATATCTTGGTTTGGACTCCACTACAGGTCAATCAGGCTTCCAGGGCCCAGCAGTCACGCTTGCGTTTAATCTCCCACATCACTCACCGCCAGCATTCCCGTAGTTTCACTCAAGCTCATCCATCCCCGTCAGGCGGAACCGACTCGACGGTCGGCGGCCCGCTTATCACAGTTTTCTCCGACCTGTTGTCTTTTCTTTCACTGCAGACTCGTGGTCATGCAAAGGCATGTGCATCTTTGTGCACCGTTGAGCCGCAAGTGAGGTCACTCAGGAGGCAAAAGGCTTTCCTCAGCCAGCGATAAGGAATGGCCTACACAGGCATGAGCTCACAACAACACAGAACAGCTGTGCTGGATGAAATGCAGCAAGGCGGCAACATGGTTTGTTGACTCGTGACCGTTCTTTTATTTGCGGGCCACATTTTCAGGATTGCTATTTGGAGACCTACAATTACTGCTTTCGGAGAAAAAAGTGAACTCTAAGTGAACTGTGTGCTGTCTGCTTGCAAAATTACGAAATTATGTAAACACAGACACATTTAGAGGACATTGTTAAGCCATCTGTCTGAAAGAGGCATTAAATGGACTTTTACAAAGTCTTCTCTTTCCCTTTTACTTAGACACAAGAATGCAGGACCGGAGATTGAGAAGGCTCCACCGTCCATCTTTAGGTTTCAAGCAACTCATTATTACTCTCCTAAATTCAGTCTCTTTTTATTCCCCTGATTGAAGTAGTCATTGCTGATGTCAGACCATAAAATCATGAATCAGTATTTACTTTGATGAAACATGTTTTTATTCCCCCCTTCTATGTATTTTTTTGTAAATACAAGCAAGGAATGAATGCTGATTTTGCGGATTGATGTAATTTCTTTCCATTTGTCCACTGTTTCCATTGTGTTTTAAAAACAGACACTGGAATTATTCAGATAAGTTCCAAAAACTAGAACTAACTTTGTGAAGCCCAAATATCAGGATAGTTTTGTGTGTTTTTGTGTTTAAACTCATTTTTTCCCCTCATCAATGCTTCATCATGATTCTCTGTTTTCCCTCTTTACCAGAAACAGATCATAATTTTGTGCAATTATGGAAAACAGCAGCAACAAAAGGATCACATATCTTTAGTTAATATCTGTGTTGAAAGATTTATAGGGGTGAAAAATGACGACAAAGACTGCACAAATCTGTTTTATTTAGCACCTGGACTTTTGAGTGCTTAGTTTTCTTTTGTTCGTGAGTCAATTGCATACTGGCAGAGTTGGAAAGAAAAACTCAACTACCCAGGAGAGTTGGTATTTAAGTCCTTCTTTGTCAGAAGGTGCATTAGTCCCTTCTTTTGTGTCTCAGTCTTTTGTTAATTTTGTCTTAACATCCCCCCGGTTGTTTCCATCTCAGGGAGATTTCACCTGGAGCAGTCTGTCGGGGCGGAGTGTACGCCTGACTCCAGTCGCCGTCCAGAGCCTGTCAGAGCTGGAAAGAGCCAGGCTGCAGGAAGTAGCCTACACCCGCTTACTCCAGGACTATGACCTGGGATGTCAAATAACCATCCCAAAGGGTAGGAGCAAAGTATATATATTTTTTTCTGATATAATTTATAAAGTTTGAGTCTTGATAATTTGGCATTTATTACAAAATGCATCCTGAACTCAAAACTGTACCTACTACACCCAGTAACTTTCAAGCTGCCCCGTAAAATAAAGGAACATTCATGTCTTATCAGCACTCATTATTCCTGGTCTGTATTTTAAGACAATTTGCTTATGGTCTGTTTGAGGAAGTTATGAAAATACTTAAATTTAGATGTAAACCACTCTTCACATAAGGATTGAGTGCTTCCTGTTTGATATGGTATATTATGAGGCACGCCTCTGTGTCCAGTTAAGGGAGATTGTTCCTTTTTTTTTCATCAAAACTGCTAACTTATATAAATATAAAGCTATATTTGTGGAAAATAATGAAATTATACAATTGTTGCATATCTAGCACATGAGGATACAGAAGGAGTCGGTGGTTTTCTACTGGACTTGCCCATCCTAAATGTCCCACTCTGAGTCAAAAACTGTACAAGGGAGAAATTTAATCATTTCCACTCAATTTTAAGCAAAAGAGTGTCTCATCCATCTGTAGCAAAGATTAGGTCTTGGGGGGCAAACAGTTCCAAGATGGAAATTGTTTCCCAAGTAACCCGTTTTGATGCCGACAGACGTTTTGATGAAGACAGCTTCCCACTCGTTCGCTTTTTAACCACATAGTTGTTGTTTGTACTACAGTAGGGTTAGGACTAGGCTAAGAAAAGACAGAAAAATAATTACTTTGCGATAAAAAAAATAAAAAAATGCATGAGAATAAAATCAGGGTGTGAAAGTGAAGAAACCCCCACAAGAATAAAGTTGTAATATGAAAAAAAGCCGTATTTGTGCAAGAATATAGTCATATAACAAAAGTCATAATATTATGAGAAGTTGTAATATGAGGAAAAAGTTGTACTTATGAGAAAAAGGTAATGTTACATCAAAGTCAAAATAATGAAATCATATGTCGTAATAATAAGGAAAACATTATAACAGTAGGAATAAAGTTGTAATACAATAAAAGTTGTAATACTATGAAAATAAACTTAAAATAAAGTCGTAATCTCGTGAGATTATAGTCATAATAATACCAGAAAAAAAGTTGCAATTCTACCCAGTGGTTTTGATATGCTGACTTGGCTTTTGTCTTTCTCACAGCTTTTTCATGAGCCTTTGATCTGGTTTCAAGTGGTGCAAGCGATTTATATTCTCCTTTAACTCATTTTTTATCAATGGATATTTTTTTTCCATGTTTCCAGATCTCTGGATTTCCTCAGTGTCGCATTTTTCTGTACTTTCCTTCAGAGATTACGTCTTGTTTTTGCAACAGTCCACGTCATGCACACTGAGAGCTGCATTTGTTCCACTGCACTGTATAGCGCTGGAGTTAGTTTCATAGCAGCAGTGTTGAGCAGCTAATGGATTATCCAGGGCTCTGCATTCCATCTGAAGGTTAAATCTCTCCCCACCATGATTTAATACATACTTGTCTGTGTTGCTTATGAATTCCAGAGCTCCTGACTGCTGCCATGTGCAGGCGAGGGAAATATTTCAAATGGACAAGTGTGCGCATCTGCGAGGGCTATTTCAGCTAATGCTTGTTTTCCAGCCCCAGATTTTTCTTAGATAATATTTATGCGAGCGCCACAGGGCTGAATTTCTGGCGTTTCTTCAAGACGAAAAAGCAGATTAAAGAAAGACGGAATTAAGAGAGACAAGAACAGACGAGAAGACGATGCGATGAGACAGAAAGTCAGCGGAGGTTCATCAGAAGGCGCTGCAAAACAGGTCTGGAGCAGAAAGAGAGTGTGGAGGTTTGGGGGATTTCCGTACGGCTTTGGGAGCCATCTGTCAAAAAATCCAAACCATTTCCTATCTCCCTTCTCTCATTCTCCCTCGGCCTCCATCACAACATCTGCTTCAGTTTCTCCTCACAGTTTGCACCTCGTCCTCTCTGGTGTCGTGTCACGGAGACCCAGAATTTCTTTACTGTTCTATAGATCACAAAAAACAAAGTTTCGGGATCTTGGGTAGCATTCAGAGCTCCAACTTATCCAGATTAGTGAGAAATAGTTAGATAAATGGTGAAAGTAAACGTTTTCAGATTTTTACATCTATGCTATGAATCTCTACAGCTCCTCCAGAGTTGCTATGACTGCTTTTATGACAAATGGACTAACTTTTGTCAGTATATTCTGACGAAATATGAAGAAGCTCAAAGGGAATAAATCTTTTTCCAAAACACTTTAAATGAGATTCACTCTTACTCAGAACCCTTGAGGTTCAAACAGAAGTCTTCAAGACAGAAATGCTAATTTAACCAAAAGGGATTTCATGCATTAAGCAGTCGGTTTTGGCAGCACCAATACAAACAACGGAGGCTTTCCAACAAATGACATCATGCACCAAGATGCCCTGAAAGACTTGAAACCTGCTTGTGTCTCGATTTCCAGAGTTTCCTGACTGTTAATCAGCAGATCCAAGAGTCATTTATCATGCTGGGAGCTGACAGAGTGGCTTCCTTCCATCCAAACACAAATATCCTCATGTGATTGCGAGCCGTAACTGTTCAGCAGCCATTTGCTGCTGAACGTCTCGTGTGTTACTCTTTTTTTTTCTTTTTCTTTTTTGAGCCGAGCTATGTGACTGTTGCCGTTTGTTTATTTTTTGCCATTTTTATGAGTCAGTTAGATATGAAGGCAGATCAAAAGAGGAAGACAGTCCGGATAATTTTAAGATGACCATGTATGGCATTGAAAAACTAAAGTTAATAAAAGATACAGCGGAGAGTTTGTATAAACAATCTCACTAATTGTGTTTTGATAGCAATTTTTTATTTTTTTTTGTGGTGGCAGCTATTATTTCTAACCTGACTGTTCATTGAAATGGTTTTCTCCTGTGGTTAATTTATGTCTGCATTCCTGGCATAATTTTATTAAACATGAGAGTCAGATAAGAACGCAAAGATATGGGAACCATTTGTTTCACATGATTTATTTACTTGTTTATTGTTTTTTTTCCCGCCTGGGACAGATGGACAGAAGAGGAAAAAGTCATTAAGAAGGAAGCTGGACTCTCTAGCCAAAGAAAAGAGCAAAGACAAAGGTAAGTAAAGCGTTTTAAACATTATAAATCGACAGGAGCTCAATTCTCTTTGAGAAAAAAAAGAAAGGGGTGTGAAAGGGAGTTAGACTCCCAAAATTATTTGGTAAAATGTGTTAGGTTGTGAGAAAACTAGAGTAAAATGTTTTAGCCATAAATTGAGGTATGTTTGGTACAAAGGTAACACTTCACATTCTAAAGAGGAGCTTCATTTTTCAGTAACAACCAGTAACAACAAAAAAAGACAACTTGACCAAAAGAAGGGAATGCCCTACCAGAACATAAAACTAAATCTGGTTTTATAATCTGTGGGTTAATCTGAAGAGGGCTAAAATGCACCACACCAATAGTCTCCTAATGCAAATAGAGGTAGTTCAGGAATATAAAACGGAGTTTCTAGAAAGTTTTAAGATCGTCCACACTTATGTAACCACTTCAGTTTATTTCTTTAGTTGAGTTGTGCAAATTTGAAATCTTATTAAAGATTGAAAAACATCTAAAAGTGTCTAATTTTACCCCATCACAAAAGCCAACCAGTGGAACAAGGGTGTACAGATTTTATATGTGTACTGTAATTGGACAAACAACATTATTTCCTTCAGTCCAGTTTTAGACCGAAGTGACGCTGAGGCTTCTCCACTCCAGCTGTGCAAATACTTAGTTGGGTTATATGTGAGCTCATGTTGAGGAGAATAACAAAGTCAGGTGATTCACTTGTGCCTCCGAGATATATGTCAGTTTGAAAGAGTCATAAATCTGGTATAGTCATCATTTTCTACTATTGCATACATGGCTCAGATGCATCTATGTATTAAACTTCTTCGTCTCTTCATGGTCATTGACATCAACCTTGATTTTCACTTAGAGGGTTTACGCAAGACAGCCAAATGGACAAATGGAAGATATTAATTTGGTTGCAGAAATCTGGTTGGCAGAAGTATTTTTGAACAGACTTTGGAGATGAACATGAACGATATGGCCCATTTATCCTACGCTGAGCGTTACAAAAGTCTGATCCAGTCTCATCTCGGTAAACAAAATAATCCACCGAACATTCCTCCATATGTTTTTTAGCACTTTTGTTGAACTGCAAGTTAATCCCCAACTACCTTCACACGTTAGCATACATGATTCAAACCGTGCCCAACTTTCCCCCAGGGCTATTTTGATACATCTGACAGCATAAGAAATGTGGTTTGGCTGTGGACTCATCTGTGAAGTCCAATAATCGGGAGTCACATCGACTCTAAATGCATTTCTGTGTTTATGTGCAATTATGTAAGGCCTTTTAACGCGGTGAGACTCCAGAGCAAACGCATTGTGTCACAGTGGAAGCCATCATGTCTGAAAACCGCAGCCCTGCATTTGTGGCTGTGGAATGGATTTTTTTTTCTTCTCTCTCTTAGTCGCTCGTAAATCTGTGCTTCTAGATTTTGCATTACAGCACTCTCCAGATAGAATTTAGTCTTTATGAACATATTCAAAGTTTTGAAGCATACAATGAGAAAGATCCTCTTCAATTGTAGGTCTGGAATTTATTTATTTATTTTTTCAATCTGAAGTACTTTTGGATTAAGAAGATTAAAACAAAGTTGCATGATTCTATTTTGGACCCCTAAAGGGCCACTATAAATGACGGGCAGGCGTAGTACGGGATGGCTTGGCAGGAAGCAATCCATGTTATTTTGGTCAAAAACGCTAAAATAAGGCGGCGGCGTCACGTTTCCTCTGATGTATTATTTTGGAAAACAGATGTTGCGCTTTAATCACTGCGCAAGACTTTTACTGACACGGTAAGCATGCTTTTTGATGCTTTTTATTGCGTTTGCGTAAAAGGCCAAGCCTGAAACAGATGGGATGCAGAGCCTCTGCTTAACATCTTCAGGTCTATTTTTGGTAGTTTCATGCCTCAGACTTTTTATTGTCTCCATTTAAAAGAACCTGCTTCTTCCCCCTCTCCAAAGAGAGCGCACCCCAGGCCTTCAGCATACCCCTGTCCCAGGTCATTGGTAATGACCGAGCGCACCGGCAGCGCCAGGATGCTTACCGCCTGGACCCTCCGCAAAGGGAGGAGCACAAAGACTCCTCCGACCTTGTGTCATCCATTTTGCAGGTCTTCAATCATCTACTTTTACTGTTTGTAAATTTAAAATCTTTTAAAAATTGCATTTTGTATTTAGTCAAGTTATATCTGTCTAATCTGAAGCATTTAACTGGGACAAAATAAGACAAAAACAAGCAATTGTGGATTTCAATGGAGAAAAACACAAATTAAGACCCTGGATGGATGTTTTGTTTAGTTTGCCACCAAGCGACCCTCCAACAAAGAGTTATCCAGCAGTAATTCCTCACTCAGTTCCACATCAGAGACGGCCAATGAGTCAACGTCACCCAACACCCCTGAGTCCGCACCACGAGTCCGCCGGAGGGTAAGAAAGTGCTTTAAAAGTCCTCCTTCCCCTCCTCGAATCTCAAACATGGACCTACTTGTTTTTGTTTGTTTAATTCACTGGAGTTAGATTGAATCAAATGCATGATTACCCACCAGGGAGGCATGTCTGTGGATTCCATCACAGACCTGGACGACAACCAGTCCCGCCTCCTCGAGGCGCTGCAGCTCTCCTTGCCGGCCGAGACGCAGAGCAAGAAGGAAAAGCACAGGGACAAACGTCTGAGCCTGAACCCCATCTACCGGCAGGTGCCCCGGGTGGTCGACAGCTGCTGTCAGCACATCGAGAAATACGGTGGGCATACGCCCAACTTGAGCAGTCGGTGCAAACATTACGCACTTCATGTTTTCAAACTCATCTTTGTTGTTTTTGTCTTTTCTTTTCAGGTTTGCAGACTGTGGGAATCTTCAGAGTGGGAAGCTCTAAGAAGAGAGTAAGACAAGTGAGTTCTCCAAAATGTTTCTCATTCGACATGATGTTTCTTCAATTGGTGCAAAGTTCTCCACTTCAATCCAGAGATTTTTCCTTTTTCAGAAAAATTGGCACTGGCTTAGCAAATTCTTTTTCGTGACTTAACAAAATCATGCTGGCATGCAGGTCATTGGCCAAGTCGAATCCTGTCTGATGGTGGTTCATTCTTAAGTTTTGTGGTCCAAAATTTCAGACTGATTTTTTGTTATTTCTACATTGTGACACAGCTCTATATAATATGGGAAAATTCAAACACAAAAACTACCTGGACTATTTAAAAAAGTAGCAAGAAACTAAACCTCTCACATGGTTTGAATCAAAGTCCTTCACGGTTTTCACAACCAGTTTTGCTGCTCCACCGATTTTCCACCGATTCCAATCAATCTAAGGGAGGTTTCATCTTCAACTGTTCATCATTGTGACTCATAATGAATTTTTGTCTCTCTTTGATGTTTTCCTCGTACAAAAGTTCTTGTCACAATGCCATTGCTTTAAAACTCTTTGGACAGATGCACTCTCACCAACCTGCTCTCAAAGATGAACAAGCTCTGCGATGAAGGCAACATGTTTTTGTAGCACCACCCAGTCTGAATAATACATTTCTGGCTCTTCATGGATGCTAACACAAACACAGATCTGTTAACACACATCTGAAAGGGGTTATGTAAAGAAAGTATTGAAGACCATATATTTGTTATTTTCACTTCACAATTCAACATTACTTTCTGTTGGAGCCCTAAAAATACACTGAGTTTTGTGGTTTTAGTGTTAAAAGAAAAACCTGAAGTTGAAGGTACACGAGTTCTGTTGTAAACATAAGTCATTTAATATGTATTTTCCTGACTATCATTCCCCTCAGAAACAACAGCCAGGTCTTTCTGGTAGACATATTTGGGAAGAGGTTTGAGGGTTATCTTTGATCTTCAAATTAATCGGTTTTTGTCCGGCATGGTTTACAACTCGCACAATCTAACAGAACAGGCCAAATCTTTCATAAATTTGCATTTCTTACTTTTTTTTTTAAAGCATGAGCTGATATTTTATCAGCTTGTAAACCATCAGCTGCATTGGTGTTATCTGCTGTAATGGTTCAGAGGTAATGGATGGACGGCTGCTTAGGGAGGGGATGGCGTTTAGTCAGAGTGGTATGTTGTGTTTAGAAGCGCTGACGTTCTTTTGAAGATCAACAACCTTTTTGTTGCACATAAATCATGTTATTATTTATGTAAACCCAATACTTGATAGTGTGTAACTTATTTTCGAGTTTGTTTCAGATAGTTCTGGATGATTCGTGGTTATTAGAGCAAATTTCTCAAATCATAATGTGTTTGAAGTGACGTGTTTTAAATCGTCTCCTAAAAAAAGAAAAGCAAAACTGGAGTGAGCCGTCTGGATGTCCTCTAAAAGGCTAGATGGTCAAGATTACAACTCATACTGGCAGAAGTGGTCTGGATACAGTCGTTTAGAGGGTCAAAAGGTTGGGAATGTGTTTGGGTGTGTCGCTTCAAAGAATATAATGTCCATTGTTTAGTGGAGAGGATGTTTCTGAAAGTCGCTCTTCCTCTCCTTGGCTCTCAGCTGCGGGAGGAGTTTGATCGGGGCATCGACGTGCAGCTGGACGAGGAGCACAGCGTTCACGACGTGGCGGCTCTGCTGAAGGAGTTCCTCAGGGACATGCCCGACCCGCTTCTAACCCGGGAGCTCTACACAGCCTTCATCAACACCACATGTGAGCCTCAACTGTCTGCTACTTTCTGGTTACCATACTGTTTCCAACTTAAAAACTACAAAAACAAATCAAACCTGTAAGAGAGTGAACATTTTCCCCAGACGGGTATTTTTTTCTCTATCTTATTCCCTCCTGATCTGTGCTGCACAGTGTTGGATCTGGATGAGCAGCAGGTCGTCACCCAGTTGCTGATCTACCTTCTCCCAGCATGCAACAGCGACACTCTTCACCGCCTGCTTGAGTTCCTGTCCACCGTGGCGGACCACGCCAATGACCAGCACACCAAGGACGGTCAGGAGGTGAGGACCGAACAGAAGTATCAGGTTGAGTAGAGAACGCGCTTAAATATCTTCTGGGCAGTTTGTTTAAGGTTTATTTCCACCTTATTGGGTGGAAATAAACCTTAAACAAGTAACAGGAAGCGGCTTGTTTAACCAGGCTCTATTTGCAGCCCTGGAGGAGAAAATGCTCTGGACAAACACTGATGGAAGATTACCCAGTGGTCTTGGAGTGGCTATGACATCAGATATTATGTGAATGGCTGCACTTACTCCCAGATCTCCAAACTAAACTGACATTTAGCTACCGTTGGCTGCAACAGAAACAGCCTAAAGATGGGGAATCAAATAGGCACATAGGAGGTTTTCATTTCAGAAATAGACTGATTAGAGAAAATAAAACACATTGAAATTGTTTTATACTATTCCAATTGTTTTTCAGCAACATGTTTTGTGATTTTCAGCACTTTTCCACACCAATACCTTTTTACACATGTTTCAAAGATTTGTTTTTCTTACTTTTTCCCTGAAGGAGTACATTTTCTTCCAGGGAGTGTTCGTGGCTTTTGCTCAAGTTCTTCTGCACATGAAAATGTATTTCGTGTGTGTTAATGTGTTTACATGACAATGAACTCAAACCCTGTCACAGGAAGTCGGGATGTTCCACACCAGATTGCAAAGATCTCTTCATTACTTTTTTTGGCTGCTAGTGATTCCCATCCCTCTGCAGGGACTGGGTGTGGAAAGGGAGTAAACTGGACAAGAGAAAGTTAACTGGATTCAGATTTTTGAGCTGGGATTGTAAATTTTGTTACTAAATATGAGCAACTATCCCTCAAGACACAAGAAGACACTGTGGTAAATGTGCCCAAGTTCTCAAAAGCAGAGTAGAATAAAAGGCATTAGGAACAAAATGGAAAGTGAAACCAAATGATCAAAATGGGCAAGTGCCCAAGACTATTTTTGTAGTTCTATAAAAACTACAAAAATACTCTTAGTACTTTTGTAACTCTAGGCATAGTATATAAATGTATAACGAGTATAGTGCTAATTTTGTTGCCTAAATCGATCCTATTTCAGATTCCAGGGAACAAAATGACGTCTCTAAACCTCGCCACCATCTTCGGGCCCAACCTGCTCCACAAACAGAAGAGCTCGGATAAGGAGTTCAGCGTCCAGAGCTCTGCCCGGGCCGAGGAGAGCACTGCCGTCATCGCTGTGCTGCAGAGGATGATCGCGGGATGCCAAACCCTTTTCATGGTTTGTGGCTTTCCTTGGTGCACATATGCACTCAAATTCACATTTGCTTGCTTGTGTTGACTTTAAGAGTCCTCAATAACTTGAAAAGGAACAAAACTTTTTAGACTGAGCTCTCATTTTTTATTATACTTTTGATACTTTTTTCCCCACAAATATGGACTCAAGGTTTTAGTGAGTGTTCAAGCATTGATTGAAGAATTCAATGTGATTGATTGTGGTCCTATAGGTGCCCCCCGATCTGCAAAATGAAGTCTTGATGAGCCTTTTGGAGACAGATCCTGATGTGGTTGACTATCTTCTCAGGAGGAAAGCCTCACAGTGAGTCACATTCATTCACCGTCTCCATGTCTTGTTTTTCTTCAGCCGTCTCTATGTTCCTAATTTTTGGTTTTACCGCAGGAGTCCCGACCTCCTTCAGTCTGAGGAGTCCTTCGCTCTGAGCGAGCAACATTCGTCCAGCGACTCCAACAAGGTATCCAGTGGTGAAGTTTCTCCTTACGACAACAATTCGCCGGTGCTGAGCGAGCGAAGAGGGGATCCGGTGAGTCCAGCCAATGACCAGCAGCTCCCTGTGGTGGAGCAGGTGGTCGACTGGAGTCGAGAGCCTTCTAAAGGTCAGCTCTGTAGAACTTATCAACTCACTAAGTCTTTTCTTTCTCCTGTGATACTAAATAATTTTTTTTTTACCTTTTTCAGAGGAGCATGCGAACATTTGGGGCACATGGCACACCACTCTCAAGCCAGCTCTCAAGAATCAATCGCATACCGGTAACCACTCTCAAATCAGTTACCACATTGAGCACCATGAGGATTATAACTTCAAACTAATACCACAAAATAAAACATAGTCATCAACCTACTGATATAACTGCAAAATGGAGAGTTTCTATAGTTTTCTCTAAGCTAATATCTGAGATAAACACTTGAATCTGTGTGTTAGTTTACATTTTTAATTGAATCATTCAAATGACTTCATTTTTCTAAATACGCAACTGTAGAATGACTTTTTCTCATGATGTGATGCTGTTTCTAGGTTCCCATGGCAACATGTCAGAGGAAAGCTCCCGCAGCTCTCAGGAAGGTCTTGACTGTGACGTCAAACTGCACACGGACGCAAAACGGACTCACACGACACCGGAGTGCAGATCCCACCCCCCTGTTACCCGACTGTGCACGGCCCCCCCCTCTAAGGGGGGGCGGCCGCGCCTCCACCTGAACATTAGCCCCCCCGTGACAGCCCACCTGAACAGCATGCTGGGCCCCCTTCAGTCACCAAGCGACGGACGCTCCCCTCCCCCATACAACGCCCATCACCGTGTGGCAGGCTCTCAGAGCTCGCCACAGCTTGCCGCAGCCCCTCGGCCCCCGCCGCAACCCGGCAGACGGACAACGCCGCAGACCAACTCGGGCCAGATGGTTCCGCAGAGTTCCGAGTGGCAGGACTGGCAGCGGGAACGGTGGCAGATCTGGCAGCTGCTCTCGTCAGACAACGCCGACACACTGCCGGAGACGCTGGTGTAATCTCAAGACTGTAGTCTCCAAAATCCCCCACTCCATCTTTTCCTTCTCTTCAGAAACCCCTTTGAGCTCCCGCATCTCAGCACCATGAAGTTGTTTACATGCGCAGCTCCTGCCTTATACAGACTTTTGTTTTTTTTTTATCTACGAGCCACAAGTATTTCTTCTTTGTATGGATTTTGTGACCTCTCTTTTTTTGTGAGTTAGGAGCCCACCAAAAATACCTCAAAATATATATACCCCTGTAGAGAAAACACCCAAATATTCCACTGTGAGTCAGCTTATCCTCCCTGATTGAAAACTATTTTCCATTTTTTAAAAACATTTTATTGCTTTTATTTTTACACCAACTCTAAGATGTACGCATCATTATTTGCTGCTAACTTTTTTTGTGCATTCTGTTGATGTAATTCAACCGTGTTTCTGCTAAGATCAAACTTTGAATTATGCTTTAATGTTAAATGTTATTGGACTGTACAATATGTAAAATAATGTAACATATGTATGTTTTCCTCAGAGTATCTCCGTAAAATTAAGACACCTGCTTTGCTGGTTTGTCTAGATGCCTTTTGTCCCTCTTTTGTTACCATATTTCCTTTTGAATGTAGAAAGTTTCTCTAGTGGCTTCAATGCTGTAATTTGTGTGCTCTTGCCGCCTACTGGACTGCGGACACAATGTGCCAAAGCTCCACTAGGGGAGCTTCATCGAATGTTCAAGATGGGCATTTGCACAGATTTTGTAAATATGTCCTTTATTTCACAAGCATAAAAAACATCTGATTTTAAAACCAAAGTGTCAGGTTATTAAAAGAAAATTCATCAAATTCTGATGCAAAAATATAAAGTTTAGCCTTAAAGACCATGCATAGATATTAAAATTATTGAAATGTCTTTTTTTTTTTTAAATATTTCAAAATATGTCAAATTTGAAAAAAAAAATGCTTTCATGGTATTATTGATTTTTTTAAAAGAAAAAAAAACAACAACACATATATACTTAATGTAAAATATTAAATAAAAAAAAATGTACAGCCTCTTCTATAATTATTGGCACCCCTGGTAAAGTTGTGTTTTCCAAAGAATCTAAGTTAATTTTAAGTCTCCATTGATTCTGCAGTGTAACCCCCAATCATTTACATTTGCAATTGTCAGACAGAAAACGTTTTTTTTTCCTGTAATACCTACCAAACAGCAACATGTTGATAGGATCTAATGCTATGGAGAGAAGGAGAATTCAAACTGGCATATTTTGATGCAGCTTTCTTTGAAACTAGTTATCTCATTTATTGAGATAAATGTGTGCCTTTGTCACAGCACTTGTAAAATGTTTTCAGCTATCCCTTTGACTGTAGATATGGGCAAACTTTAACAACTAAAGGTTATGCACTGCAATAAAAAAGTAATTTATTTCTGAGATATTTTGCAGCTCTTTACCAGGAGTGTTGATAGTCATGTAGGGTGCTGGAAATATTATTTCAAATGTTTTTTCAGAGATATTATTTGATTCTTTTGCATAGCACACATTTGACTGAATAATGCCAAACAGACCCAACTGATTAATTACATTGATCCAGTCTGGTCTACTCTTCTCAGATTTGACTCTGAAATAAAATATTTGCAGGCAAATATTTCAGTTTTTTTATTCTCTACACAAATCGTATTTGCTCATATAAAGCCCTTTTTGATTTCTATTAGTCAGCAAAATATAACAGAAGAAATGGTTTTCATAATGCAGGTGGTGCCATCTAGTGATGGAAAAACGCACTCCAGCTTGTTCCTGCCTCCCACTTTGCAAAATTTCCATGGAAACCCACCCGCCTATCAGTACGGAGATTCAAAGCATGTGACTTAAAGCACCTTTTGGAATAAGTACCAGCAATTGAGTGTGCCATAGGTTTGGTATCTCCATGATTAGCTCATTTTATTTTATACTTCTGTGGGTTTCTTCGTTGTTATAATATGAAAAAAAATGTATCAATCTGAACTGAAAAAAGTAAGAAAAAAAAAAGAAAAAAGAAAGCAATGGTCCTCATTTAATGTCATGTCTTGTTGACTTAACTATTAAACCACCAGAGCCTGTTTTGTTTTGGTGGCTTTTACGGGATCAAAGATTATGTGTTTGGTTACTGCTTTTGTACTGTGTGTCCTCATCAGCATATGCTACCATTGAATTAAATATGATAAAGTTTACACCTGGATGTACTTTAATATTTTCATACTACATGTCATGAACATTCATTTCTATTCAGTCCATATGTTTAGCAGCAAATCCCAACACAAAACATACTTTTAGGGCATTTTACAGGAAAAAATAGATATTCATATATTTAAACTATTGAGATATACACAGGGAAGTTTTGCAAGGTGACTTCTTAATCAGATGAAGGGTTTTAGATGTATTTTTGGAGCTACTACTAAATAACTTTATTATGAAGGGCAAGTTTAACGTACCATGTTCTGATAGAAGAAAATTGGGGCTAATGGGGGAAAAAGATTTGTGAATTTAAGCTCAGAATTTTCTCCGAATTCTGAATTAAAGTAAGATTTTTATTATTATTATTATTATTATTATTATTATTATTATTATTATTATTATTTTGTCCTAATCCTAATCTAACAATGAAAAGTGTTTTTTCCCCCTCAAGTATTTTCAGTTGTACTTTACAACTGTCAATGCAAACTTACATACACTTAATGGCCACTTTATTAGGAACATCAGAGATGTCCAAACCTTTTGTAACATGGGGAGAATCAGTCCCATCAAAAACGTTTGTGGATCACAAAATTTCTTGTCTATTCTTAGCAACAAAACCAGGATTTGACTCACTATTTCTTTGAAAATATTTGTTGTATTTGGTTTTTAATGTTATCATAAATTCATAAAATGCAGATTTGAGTGCCTGGGTTTGATTTTAAGGAAATAATATTGGGCATCTGTGGTCCTATTTACTATGGAATCCAAAACGAGAGCAAACATCATGATTATTAATAGATGAATATTTAACGTTGTACTTAAAATATTACAAATAAAAAGTCTGCCACTCTCCATGTGCATCAGCTGGCTTGGTTATGCACAATTAGTACTGGGGTCACATTGGACATCATGAGGTAGAAGTTCCTTAATTCTTCTTGGCATATTCAAACTGTTGTCAGAGATCGCTATAAAAATGTTGGTCCTAATTAACGATTGCATGAGGCAGCTGCTGCAGATTTGTTGGCTTTACACTCATTATTTCAATCTTCTTTTAAACCAGATCCTACAAATTTTATACTGACTTGAGAATAGGCAGAGTTCATGATTAGCTTTCAGACAAATTTTTATTAAGGCCGAGGTCATGGCTTTACGACTGTCCCACAAGGCTGAATCAGCCTGCTGTCATGTCCAAGTTTCATCCATATATTCATCAATAAGACGTAAAGTTGAAAGGTAAACAATTTCATCTAACACCACTGCTGGTAAGCCATCCCCACGGCAACATTTTCTGAGGTAAGGCCTCTTATTTTGATCAAAAACTGGAGGAAATAAGACATGCTGTAGATTAAAGTCCAAGATGCACTCTCTGCAGAGTTTACTGCCTCCGTCTGTGTGCCTTGTCTGCATTATTTTGGCAGCTTTTTGCTCTGGGAGATCAAAGCGACCTTTAGGCTGTGCTTTGTTAGGTGCTTCGGGATACAAAGAGGCTGTGAAAGCTTTTTCTAGCAAGCCAGCAGAGCAGCAACAAAAGTACCGTCAGCCAGGAAGTCAGAGAGAGTGATGACATCCTTGTGAGTCTCGTCTGTGACGGCTCGTTTGAAAATGTAGAGAAGAAGAAAAGCGACTAAGTCTCTTCACGGCTAAATGTCAGGCGCCAAGGCAAGAGTCGGGAGTTTTTGCATCTGCTTCAACTGGTTTCGAGATACAGAGCTTTCACCTAACATGACACCTGAGAGAACATGTCTGTGGCCAAACTGTAAAGAACAAAAATGAAAAAAAAAAGTTTGGTGATCAGCAAATATAGAAAGTACTTGCTTAGGGATTTAACTCTATATCTATATCTAAATATATTGAATTATTTAGATAATTCAAACTCATGTTTGAATGTGAATAAATATCCATGTTCTGTGTAGAAATTTCTAAAATATTTGTCATTACCAACCAATAAACTCGTTTTCACGGTGACATTGAGATATTAGTCATTTTAATTCCATCTGCTGCTATTCCATCTGTTGTCATTGACCAAGATTGCCACTAGAGGTCAGTCAAGTGCTTCAAAACTTTTTTATTCGCCATCCAAATAACAGCTGATTAATAAAGTCACACGGAAGGCACAGAAATGAGAGAAAGTCTAAACTAAAGATGTCTTTCTCAGCTTAGTGAATAGAAACATGTTTGAGCAAAAAGAATAAAAAAATAGGACTAAAATTGTATGGTTTTTGACCATCAGAGGTCTTGTACCAGTTAGCACGGCCTTACGCATACTAGCAAAGATATAGTGTCGAGATTTGAATGTTTACTTGCTGTGCAAGACAATAACTGAAAGGGAAGAATCTGATAACTGCGGTTGTGACAATGTTCAATTAACATTTACTTTGACTATACTCTCAACATGGACCTTTGAAATAATAGCTTCTGATTAGATAAATAATGTAATTAGATAAATATCTTCAGAAAACAATTATGTTAAGGTTGTCCAGGTTATCCACTGACTCTTTCAAACACTAACTCTACTTTAGAAGACAATCAAGCTTCTTTCGTGCAGCTCATGTTTGAAATGAGCATGTCCTGTTCTGCTTCAGGACATTCTGACTAATTGGGATCAGTGTAGACACAGAAGCAGTTTGTTCCACACTCTGTACTGCGAGTGCGCTTCTTCTATTTTTCTTTGTCGGCTCGTTGGAAAGGAGCCGGATTTTAAATAGAATTTTGCGGACCATGACAACAAAACAAAGCTGCTTTATTTTAGCGGCTAATGACTTGGCCTGGAGTAAAGCTATGCAGTTGGCCAAGCTAAAAAAAAAATATACATATATTAGGCAGAGAAAACGTATAGCTACGCATGAACTCATCCACACGGAGAGAGTTGAAATTGCCAGTTCAAAAGCTCAGCCCCAAAGGGAAAGGAGAATTCATGCATGCCACTAAATAAAATGTGGATTTCATTTTCTTTGATCATATTTTAGGAGGGTCGTTTGAGGTAATGTTTTGTGAGCGCAACAATCTGGACAGTGTGCAAAACATTTCTTCTACTTGCCCATACTTGCAGAAACATTTCCACGCAGACACATCCTGAAAGGAATGTGTACCCACAAGGTCCTCATTAGTGGCCACAGTTGGTTTATTCTAGTCATGTGTTTGCTTCATGCGGACCAAAAGCTCAATCCTGAAACAGAAAAAGTTTGCTTCCTTATTAGGCCTGTTTGGAAATCAGTGAGTGAAAATAAAATGTTTATTTGGAAGTAAGCTAAAATAAAATGTTTACGAGTACCTCATATTTTCTTTTCAAGACTGGTGGGAAGATAAGTTGAAAGAGCTGCAGTTCATGACCTGCTTAGATGTTGCATGACTCATGTATCTAGAAGATTTTCTTTCAGACTGCTTCATCTTATAGTTTGCACCAAACTTCACAGCTCTGGCTAATGCAGAGAAAGGCTGAATCAAATTTCACAGCGTTTGCTTAACCCAATGCACCTAACATATGTAGAGCTGAATTATTCCACTTAGAAAAGGAATACTTCTTTAAATAACAGATGTCATGGCTTTGTTGCAATGGACCCAAATGTAGACAGTGGGACATCTGATCATGTTCCAGGTACTTTACTGGAAAAAGGAGAAATCCTACAGTCAAATAGGATAGGGGCAAAATCCCTGAGACAATAGCGTGACACCAGACCTTACTGAATTGTGTAAAGTTTGGTGTAGGGTTAGGAGTTGGGCTCTGCCTTTTCTTAGTTATTGCTACATAGTCATTTTGGATAATGCCATGTTCACCACCTTATGGCAACAGTTGGGGATGCTCCCGTCCTGTTCCAACATGACTGTGCACCAGTGCACAAAGGAAAGTTCCTAAAAACAAATGAGCGAGTTCAATGTAGAAATGCACACAGCATACCAGTCAAGTCTTTGAAGCACAAACAGCACAGCCCAGGCCTTCTCATCTGAGATTCATGTCTGACCTCACAAATGAGCTTATTCAAGAACAATCAAAAATATCACATAAACACACTCCTAAGCCTTCTTGAAAGTTTTCCTTGTGAAGTTGAAACTGTTATAGCTTCCAAAAGTGAGCCAACACCACCTGGACACAAGATAAACATTAGTAGCACAAGCAACTAAGAAAAGAAAGTCAAATGTCAAAAACTCAAGAAAAAACAAAACTAGTATGAACTCAGACAAAACCAAACAAAAGGGGATCACCTCCTCAGAAAATAATCAGTTCTACAAACATATAAAATTTTAAGAATTCTATAAATGAGACATTCTGTCAAAACACCAACAGCATCACTCGTGACCTTTTTCCCTAAAGAGAGAAAGTGTTATAGGTAACCTGTCATCCTTCATGGCTGGGCTTTGCCTTGCATGGCTGTTTGACATGCATAGACTGAGGTGATGACAAGTCTCCACTACAGTGTCCTCAATTTAAACCCTAAGCTCATTTTCTTTAAAGTATCTGGAGATTTTAGCTAAGAAGCATGAAAATGATGAGTGCTCTAAATTGCAAGGGGAGGTCAAAGGAGACAACCACCTCTCCCAACAAAAAATGTCATACTTCCACTTGCAACAATTTGTTCAATAAAACAGCCCAAATAAAAAAAAAATCTAAGAATCAAAACAGTCATATAGTGAGTGAAAATTGAATGCAACATTAAAAAAAGAATATATTCCAAAGCAACTCCAGTGTGTTTCAATCCCCTTGTGGCTATAGGACCCACAAGGCGATGAAGAAGCAGCATTATTCGCACCGTGCATCCATGAATGTGACAACTGCAGTCATGTGACATAGGCAGCAGTAACCAGCCAACCAGAACACTGATCTGCCCAGGAGGTGATGATGCACACATGTTCCTACACAAGTTGGCAAAACTCGAAACGCACATTTCCATTTGAAGACCAAATGAGAGACCTTACTTTCATCCCACCCGTATGATTTTTTTAATCTACATCTGTTCTTTTTAGCTAGATGGCACAAAAATATTCTAGAAAAAAACAAAAACAAAAAACATTCAGATTAAGTGCTATAATCAGTTATTTTTTTATTGTGTTTAATTCAGATTGGGTGTTTTGCATATATGACCTTCTGTTCTGTGCCAACAACCTCGTTTTTCTTGTTAAGGTACATCTGAATGGCTGCAAACAAAGTCATGAAGAAAGGTTCAAAAGTTAAACCAAAATCAATAGCAGAGCAAATCTGGCTGCAATCAATGAGCAACCAGTGTGATTAGGTTTAATGAGGGAGCACTACAGCGGTGACCGAAAAGGTATGTCAAGACAAAAGAAGCTGGGCTACAAAGCAAACTCCAAAGATCCTATCAAATATAGCATCAGAAAAACTAATGTTCTAAATAATTCACTTAATTATATTAGATCCTTAAAATTGTGCTTTAATATTTGTTCAAAACCTTAAAAAGTTTCAGCAAAGAACAAAAGTTGAGGAGTTTTAGAATATTTTCCTAAAACTCTGGGGAGCATCAATATGTTTGATGGAAAAAATGTAAGACTGTTGTCTGAATTCCTTATGTTCAGACTGGTTTTGGTTTTGCCTCCATCATGGATGCTACGTTTGCCCTATCCTATGTTTGAATCATGAATGTGACCTAAGCTAAAACTAATTAGGCCTGCAGTGTTACAGAGGTCAATCTGGCTTATTTTTTAACTTCCTGGTTGTGTCATTAGTGTGCTCTTAGATTAATCATGACTTGCCACTCCTGGAAAAATTCACCACTTTCAAATTTAATATTTTCTCCATTTGTGAATAACTGATCTCACTTTTGTCTTAAATCCTTACCAATGGCTTTGTAATCATTTGTTTCTTCTCTCTTCTTAATTTTCTTAGATTGTTTCTCTTTGAGATTTTTTACCCAACTTTATGTTGTCAAACAGATTCTCTGTTATAATGTCATACTATTACCAGGACAAGGAGCAGATAGTAAAGCAGGATCAAAAATGTGGTTCAGTTACTTAATTAGTTTAGTTTTATTAAATGAAATCATCATTTAGCAATTAATACCAAAATATAACAAGGAATTTATACATTTTCAAGACATATACATTTTGAAAGATGGCTATGGTTTTGTAATTAGCAGTGTATTTAAGTATTCTCTCAGTGGGCACAGCTGAAGATGTATAGGAGTAAAGGATGACAAAGGATGACCCTGAAGCAGAAAAGAAGTAAAAGATGAAGGACACTGTAACTCTGCTTTGATTGGTCCTCATACAGTAAGCAAGTAACCAGGAGAGACAATATGACTGATGTTTATTGCTCATTCACAGAGTTCTTTTTTTTAATAAAACATGGTTGCTGAATTAAACATTTGAGCTGAAATTGAAAGTGAAGGATTCACATGAACAATTCTTATATCAAGCCACATCGGACACCTATGAATGTGTAATTCCATCCATCAACCTACTGAATTTTGTGATGCCTGGCTTCAGCATGTGGACTTTACTTCTTAACTTCCCTTTAACATCTACAAAAACACATTCCTCACGCTGACCTTTAAACAATCTTCTAAAGAGACAGATTTTCATCACCCCAGCTCACGTTAAACAGATGAGCCTCTTAGAGAGACGACCAGCTGGTTTTTGTTGAGCCCTCTGTGGATAAAGCTGTGCAGCATGCCGAGACGTGATATTGAGAATATCCTGTTTATAGCCAGGTTTCTGGTGACCATTTGGTTTCAATTCATGTCTTCAACTCTGTCGCCGCTTTCCAAGTGGAATGCTGCTGACATTACATCATTAAGTCAGAGATAACCAGGAAACGACTTGTAAGTCCTGTTTTAGGATGTGAAAAATCGTTACATTCTGAAGACTTAAAGGATGTGGCACTGACTTTGAACTTTTTGCCTAATTATTTTCAACACCTCTTATTAGGACATTTATGAAGCTGAATGTTAGTTCTCCATCGGAGGAGCTCCATGAGAACTGAAAAAGGAAGACATCACTGCTGAAAGGGAAGAACAAAGAGTCTATGTAGGACAGATAAAGTATATTGACTAAGGTAGCAATGCCAAACAAATTACAGAAGGTACTAAAACATTCAGTAGAACCTGAAGTGATCTGATTTTTTTTTACAGATCTTAGAATTATTTTATTCCAGTTCATTTTATTCCTTGCTTTTGTAGTTCAGGAAATGTGATCTTTCAAAGTTATTCCAGTCTTTAACAGACGTTTTGCTTTTCACTTTAACAGACAGGAGACCATAAGTGCCTTGGGCAGCGGTGTCTAATTTCAGACCTCAGGCCTACAGTCCTGCATGTCTCAGACGGACTTTCCAGTGGGGGTGAATGCATTCTGGAAAGATGGTTCTCCCTGGCTTTGATGCTCTCATGCCTCATTCTAATGGGTTTTGCTATCCTGAGCTACGTCTGCAGTCCCTCTTGAGAAAGAGATCTGGAACTCAATAGTTTACCCGGTTAAATAAAGAAAAAAAATAAAGTTATGCTTTGCCTGCAGAAGGACACACTTTTTCTCACTATTTTCTTCTACTACTACTCTCAGATTTGCAATATTTGTTGTTATTTCAGCTGTTAACTTTATGTTTTCTCCCAGTTCTTTTTCTTTCCGTAGTAACTACACCTGAACTGGCTTTTTGTTTGGCTGTGATATCTTTCTGGAGGCATCAGTCCCAGAAAACACTTTGCAAACCAGCAATTGCTTGACACTTGCCAGATTGCGATCATATTTTAGAATAGAGCAGGACATCACTAAAAATCTGTATTTGTGAGGTGATTGTATCAAAGTATTTTTTTTTTTTTTTTTTAGAGAATTCTGAGTCTTGTTATGGTAATACTAATGCCAGACTTGTAGGTGTGATATGTGTCCTGATTTATGTCTCCATTAACAAAATTCTCCTCCAGGGTCCACTCTACGAGATCTTTAAAGTCACTTTGGGTAAAGCGATTGACATCCACTGCCCTCATTCCCATCTAATCAATGAGCAATCAGCCCCACATCTAATTCAAAGGCTATTAAGTAGCCAGACTCTGTAATAGTCCAGACCCAGATGATACACTGATTGAAGCAGAGCGATCCTCATCTCATCCTGTTAGAAACCTTAGCACGCACACATTGTTTAAGGTCCATGCCTAATTACACGCTGTGAAAAGACATTAGGGAAAAACCTACTAAAAGCCATGAAGCATTAAATGTCAAGTTCATTAAAAATCTGCTGCGTGATTTTGAGCCATTGTATTGAAGCTTGACTATGCTAATTGGATGCTTAACATTACAGTCACAGTAGCGACTGAACTATTTTATGGCTTGAGCTTTTTTGCATTAATACTTAAAATTTCAGAATAATTTACTTTGACTTATTATATGCTATTGATGTCTGACCATTACTATTTATGCACCTGTCCTGACCTGCAACTTTTAGATCCCTACTCTTAACCCAAATTTAATGGATGGCTCAGTAACAGACTGCTGTCACTTATGCAAAGAACATAACTTATTTATTTGATGCCGGTGTTCCAGCAAGCAAACTCACATTGTCTCTATTTTATATTCTTTACGATGGATTTTAGGATTGTTTTTTAAAAATTTCACACAACATATGGAGCCCTAAACAGCCAGGACCCAGATTACTCATCTAATCTTCTTACAAAATATACTGCTGCGTGCCGTCTTTGCTCAGAGGCACAGAATTTTTTAGTTGTTCCACTAAGTAGACTTAAGACCGAAGAGGACAGACCAAACAAGCCAGACTTTGGAGCTAGAGATCGATGCTCCAGAGAAACTCTTGGAAATGCTCTGTCCTGTGTTTTAATGCGATTCTCATACTTATAAAAACAGATGCCAAATACATTTTGGTGGGCTTATATGTGAACTAGAAATTTTCCAGCTAAAATGAAAATCACAATATCAGTGGGTCTGTTTGCTTGACTCATTGGCATTCTGTCAGGCCCAATGGCTTAAGGCACAATGATTTTAGGAGCGATAATACAGTAATGCATTATTCAACTTGGTTAGCATTAATGTATGAGGGATGGCACAAAGTAACTCGGAGTACCACAAAAAAAAATCAAGGATGAAAAGGCAAGTGTTCTGAAAGGTTTTCTTATCTGAAGTGTGGTTTGGGAAAGTTGATTCCCCTGTGCATCTGAGTCAAAGAGGACTGAAAGAGTGAGAGATGAATAATGCAGGTCAGGATCCTATTGTTTGGTGAAGGCCCTCTGCTCACAATGCAGCACAGAAGACTGAAATATTGATTCACCACTTACAAGTTGTTGTTTGGATGTTGTCTGACTTTTAGGAAGGGTTAGGCTCTTTTTGCTGGATTCTCTTGTGGAAGGTCCATACAAGATATAATGCATTTCAGACTAGATAAGCATGTTTGAGGTGTTTAAACCAACAATTATATGAAATATGATAAAAAGCAATTTTGTCCTTGAGAAACTGAAATGACAGATTAACATCAATACCAGGCAACTCCAAAAGACCAAAAATATGTTAATTTGCAACTGGAGTGTTGCAGCAAGCTAAAAACTAGTTACTACACAGGGACAAGGGAATTACATTACCATTTAGTATAGTTTTAACAAATGAATGCATTTAAATAATTTCAAGAAAAGTTGTACTTCATTGATGGACTAATGTAGTACAAAATTTTAAGGGTAATTTTGTCTGAAATGTGTCAAAGAGTTCATGCATGGATGCAGTGAACTCGATGATATTAACCTGATATTACTGTGCGTATTAATGCAATTTACTGTATATTTGCACCAAATATACCGCAATTATAATGTATTATATTACTTTAACTACTACAATGGGCTGCTAAAAGTGTCTTAAAGGCGATTTAAGATATTCACATGCAGCTGTGGTCTATAATCTCTAAATACCAGGGGCCTACTGTATCTTGTGTCCTGCAGTATGCAGTGAGGAAATCTGCTTTGGTCATTGAAACTCAAACTGTACCATACTGTGCTGGAGTCTGGTGAACTTAGATCTGGTTGTCAACTTTTAATGAGCAAAAATTAAAAAGAAAGGTAGGAGTCTATATAGTAAAGTTTGCATTAGCGTTTAAACGGCATGCTCAAATATGATCTCTGGTATGTGTTGCCATAAAACGTTAAAGACTAATGTTTGCAGGAATAATACATATTAGCATGAAAACCTCTGAAATCAATTTATATTTATTATTTTAAGATGCTAATATTTTTAAACAGTAAAGCTCAGGGATCTAACTAGCTGAAATACTTAACTTGTATGTAATTTGGCAAAGCTCTTGCCAGGTTACTTGTGACTGAAAAAACAGAGGTCTTCTTACAGACTGGATGTGAAACAAACAGAAGAAGCATTCCCAAGGGTGAGCCCAAATGTCAAGTGGCCTTGGTGACTCCAGGAGGAGCTGAGAAAGTCACAAGAAAGAGTGTTATTAAATGACAGTTGACAGGGCTGGAGGAAGGAGAATGCGTGTTGTGATTGAGCAGAAGTGTGAAGCCGGGTGTTAAAAGGAGAAATGACAGGACAGGAGGTTAGGAGAGGAGATGAGGTGGTGGAGCTGTAATTATGGGATATACGGAACCTGGCTGTCACTTCCACTCCACTTTTAGTGTTGGGCTTATTTTCCATTACACTTCCTTATTGCACTTCTTTTTTAAAAAAAGAAGAAGCCTTTCATTATCCTGGTTGGATGCATCACTGATCCTAAATTTAGTGCAGCACCATATTGCTGAGCTTTTCCTCCCCCCTAACCACACGACTTAGATTCATTGTCATTTCTGACTTTAAACATTTTTGTCTCGACATGTTAAAAATACTAACTGCTTCAAGATATTCAACTTTTGGCAACTGAATTACCAAATCAGTGTTTGTGGAAAAGAATATAACAAAAAATATTTACATTACTATTAATTCCCGAGTATCGCAAAGTTCTAACTTTTTGAGATGTACCTGTGCAATGCTAATGGAAGTCTAGAACGGTCTGAAAGTCTCCAGTTTAACATTTTATGACAAAAAAAGATCTGTGTACTACACTAAGTGAGACATCTCTTTTTATGCTTTGGCTCAAAAAGCTAAAAAAAAAAAAAAAACAAGGCCAGAGGATGACAAAAGCCTTTGGCAGCAGATTCATCAGGACAAGGTCAGAAAATGTTGGCCTGAAACTGCAGACACAACCAGCTAGCTGAAATTATGCTTTTTATTCTCATATTTCACTAGTATAATAAATGAGCAATATAACTTATAGCTGTGTTTGGGCAATTTTACAATTTTCAGAATTAATGGCTATATATTAAATTGCTTTGCGCAGCACTGCAAGGATTGAAACGTATGTGAGCATGTTGTTAAAGTATGATAAAATTGTTGCTGCAGCAAGTGGAGAAAGTGGATTTCTGTATTTCAGCAGCTGAAGTAAAGCATTTTTTAAAGCTATTTTTTGTCCCCACACATCAGAAATAAAATAACAGAATGCATGGGCAGAAGCCTCATGTGCATCGGTGAATTTATAAGAAACCAGAGATTGTTCAAGGCAGCTGAAGATGATGTAGAGCTCAATCTCCTGAGCTTTATAAATACTCCTTTCCATACAGTAAAGGATGACAGAAGCTGATCTGTTTCAGATATTACTTGAAAACCATGAAATACTTCTAAAAGTTCTACTTCAGTTCTAAAGGATTTAAAGAAAACCACTTCCTCTTGTTTTGTTTGAAATATTTTGGTTCAAATTCTGCATGTCCTCTGTGAGTGGAAACACTTACCATGTGGTTGGAGCAGGGTGTGCCGGTCCACGTCTGTGGTCTAGTCAAAACTGACTGAATCAGCATCCACTCCTTTCCATTTCTCTGACCCAGAGAAACTGACTTATTGTTTTCTCAGTGACCACAACCATAATGATGTAGGCTTCAGATATGTCAAACATTTGTTCTGTCAGTTGCTGATGGAAATCCAAACTGATTATTTGGTAGAGCTCTAAAGGGCAAGTCCAACACATCTGCTACCAATTTTTGTCCAAAATCTGTCTTCCCAGGACCTTGGTGTCAATCCCATTCTGTTAAAACTAACAATGGCTCTGGAATTACCTTAGTAAACTCCATTGAAATGCAATTTTCTCCATAAGGATTTAAAGCTAACTGACAAAACTCATCTTCTCCTGTTTACAAAAGTGAAAATGTGGGTTTAGTTATAACTTACTCTCATTGGCTGCTTTATTAGGTACATCTGTTTTACTGGTTGTTAAAACAGTTAGCAAAATTAATAAAAAACAAAATGACAACTTGACGTGGTGAAGACGATATGGCGAAGATCAAATAGAGGATCAGAACTGGAAAGAAATGAGCTTAAATAACTTTGAATGTGGCATGGCTGTTAGTACCAGACTGGCTGATCTGAGTGTTTCAGAAAGTGCTGATCTACAGAGGTTTTAGCACAATAGCTGTGAATGCAAAACAGGACCATATAGCGGCCTTTCAGCCAGCGTCTGAGGAATACAGAAGAACGTCTGAAAATAACTTCAAAGTAAAAGACAAAGCTGACTTAAACATGCTAAAAATTAAATTAGGGAATCACCAACAGTTATAAAGTTTTGCAACTCTCTTACTAGTCCTTCTATTCATTCATTGTTCCATCATTTAATGTCCAACACAGCTGAAGTAGAGGCTAATAAAGCAGCTAGCAAGTTTGTACATGGATGTGACTTTATTACTTATGGAGGCCAAATAGAGGCTATTATACATTGACAGTCTTCAACTGTTACTAGAAACTGACATCAAAAATGTTCACTTGTGTCACATTGTGCTAAATATTCTACGTTTAAGAAGATTTCTGGAAAGTTGGAGCATTAAAGCAATCCTTGGCTTTTGACTTGACAGATAGAAATGTAAGCTAACCGCCAACAAACCAGAGCGGAAAAAGTGACTGAGGTGATGTGTGTCTGCATAAGTGTTGCCCAAAGAGCCGCAGACCTCTAATGGATTGGGGATTTCTCCTGTCTGCTGAAAGATCTTGCCATTTCTTTTCCCTCATCCTTGCCTGAAACCTTTCTTGCCTGTTAGGGTAAATAGAAGACAGTCTGCACACCCTCTTCAAGGAAAATCAATTGGCTTCAAGTGTATCCAACAGTATGGCGCTTTGATAATTAACGAGGCAAACAGATGTTTTACCTCCTGAAAGTCAGGTCTACATTTATTTTTCACATTATTCTGTGTTCCAGCGTCTCTGTGTTTTAATTAGTGTCTTACAGAGCAAACCAGGTCATTAGGGTCTGGGGAAAATTTATATTTGCAAAGGGTTCTGCATCTGGGGTTCGGATTATTTAGCAATCTAAGAAAGGAGGCACAAACCTTTAAAAACTAGTTGTCATTTAAAGGTGTATCTGATGGAAAATCTTTCAAAATACACCTCAGGTAGCTTTGGCATTCATCAAAATGCAAAACTACTTAGAGAAGTGGACTTACCAAAGTCCAGCCACAAAAGTACAACAGCATGATTTTTGGTTAAAGAAAATCTTTCAATCATTTCATTACAGCTTGGAATCCTAGAAATACAATCCCCCAAAAAAGTCATTGTTAAAAAGGAAATGGTGAACTGGTGTACTTATCTGGGCTCCATCATGTCTAAAAAGGAACAAAAAACCCAGTCTTGTTGAAATTAAGAACTTACTAAATTATGCATCATCTAGGCAGCAGTGACTTATCAATATTAGCTTCTTTCCCCCCCCATATTGTCACGTCAAATATGAAGCAAACTTGAGTGCCTGTGTTGCTTGTACTCCTGTGGCAAGCAGCATGATGGTAAACAAAATGAGGCTGAAAATCATAAAAGTTCATTCATTTGAAAGAGCGTTACCTGGTACAATGTAACTTGATTTCAGCTGTAAAAGAGACCACTGAGGGACAAAAACCAAATCTGTATAAAGTTGGATTAAATCAACTTAAAATCAGATATTTCAAATTGCAACCTAATTTAGGCTCTGCCCCAAATACAGCACATTTCTCTTGTGGCGACTTAAAACAAATCAACACACGGAACAACTGTGGTCTCGTCACAAACCCTTTGGGTTTGCGCACTGCCTAAACCACTTGCCAAATGCAAAAGCATGAAAAGTGCTGGTCTGGAAAGTCTTTAAGATTTCATGGGGTCTTTTGAGAGCTCTTTCATTTGCCCTCAAAATCTGACTTTTCCAATTCATCTGACAGAGGCTAATGCCTCCTAAGAGCCAAAGGCTGCATTGTTCCAAAGCCTGCTGGGTAAAAGTAAAAATACAGACTTCTACAGATGTAGAAATACAGTTTGAGAATCAGAGAAGGTCAAATATGCATGAAGGGAAGTGGAGGCTGTGGTTTGCCTTTTTATTTGAAAAGCTCTTAACATGATCTCAATTGGGAATTTTTGGAGGCAGATGAGACGGCAAAAAATAGAAATGCCATTTTACCCTGTAATATAACATCATCATGGATTTTTAAAGCTGAAACAGAAGCGGCTACTGGATAGAGGGGTCAGAGGGACTATTATTTGATAAATCACTTTAAGGTAAAAGTGGCCAAGAATGAACTCAGAATGAAAAATTATGATCACAGAAATATTTTTATATTGTGAAAAAGGTAATCCCACGCCACAAAAGACTTTTTGAATGAAATAAAGACAAATACATGAGATTTAATAGTGAATAAAAATGGCAGAACCGACATGAATTAAGTCCAGAGCCGGTTTTATGAAATAATCTTTCTATTTCTGCCTTGTTTCGTCACACCCTTCTTGTTTGTGACAATGGCTGGTGGCAGAATATACTGGTAAACAGAAACATGATACTGTCTTGTAGTTTATGTAATGCCATGAAACAGATTTTAGCCATCCTTCCGTTTAGTAAACACAACAATGCCAGAAACTGAGAAGAAGAACAAATGATGGAAAATCAGACCATGGCTCGGTTCATTCAGAGAGAGGTACTTGCAAGTTTACTAAGGAAGCATTGACGGAACCAAATCTAAACTTAGCTTGTCATGTAATGTTGTGATGAAACTTGCCTGAACACTGCCATCCAGTTAAGTTAAACATTAGTGACTGACAAGTGACTTTCTGTGCTAAAGTATTCCTTTTGATAGTGATATTTTAAATTATATGATGTTTAAAACATATGATTTTTTTTTTATTCATAGCTTGCTCTGGTCAGAGGAAATTCTGCTATCCAATTCACCCAATGTTGTAATCTTACAAGATTTTTATTACATCTTACAAGAATGAAAATAAGTGAACACATATTTTTATGTCTGAAGTACTCCCACAAAACCATCTGAAAGGTTCAGATTCAGGTTTTAGAAAAAATCTGCAACATTACAAAATGTGAACAGAGCCAAGGGTTTTTCATACCTTCTGGCGGAGCTGCATGTACTGTACATTTGGGAAGCTTTGTGACGGTTACAAGCAGGTGAGGAGATTCATAATTGAAGACTCCCAGTAGAAGACAGATGTTGGCATACTGTAAAGCTGGCAGCACAGTAATCCTCTCCCATGGCTCAGCAGTGAGATGCATGTAGAGCACAAACTCATTTAACCAGAAAATTACATATGCAGATAGAACAGCTAGAACCGACCCCATACATGAACAGCTAAACCAGCCATTACTATTCACACAACTGTCTGTGTCAGAGCGGTTTCGTCTTTGGTTGACCTTTAATCCTTTACTTTTAGTGCTGCGGGGGACAATCCTCCAGCCACTGACCTTCTACTGGTGGCTGGATGACCTAGCCAGTGTGTGAGTGGTCCTTAGGCAGGAAATGTGCAGTCCCTTTAAATCTTTGTGGATTAATTTTCATGACTGGTTGCAGGATTTCCCAGAAGTTTTAAGTCAAACCAGTCAGTTTTTTTTTCTTTGTAAGGACCCATATTCTGATACTTATGGAAAATAGAAAAATGTTGGAGGCTTGGGGGATTAGAGCTTGACTTTTTAGCCTAAAGGCAACATAGACAGTGTAAAAAGGTCAGATCACAAATAATCTACCAAAAATTCCATTTGAGAATGTTTTACTCTTAGCATATGCTAATTGAAATCTGAATCATTCATTGCTTTTAAAAATTGAGATTTTCATAATTCTTTCCTCAAATCATAGGATTTGAGGTCTTTTTAATAAGAGGCCAGAGAAAGCAGCCAACATTCAATTTGGATCTAGGATGAAACAATGAATCAGTACGTTGGAAAGCATTTCATGCCCACTTGTGAAGTGGAGTCTGTGATGCTGTGGGCGTGTTTCTCTTAAAAGAGCCTTAGTATTGACAGAGTCCAAAGCATCATAAAAATATGGAGGTCTTTGATGGAAAACTGAAAATGAGTTGTCATTGCATCAACTCCTACACCTGAATCTTGTAGAAAAGAGGATCCAGGAATCTGGACAAAACGCTTCTCTGAAAAGACGGTGATCTTGTTTGAAACTGCAGGTTACCCAAAATCGATGAAATGTATCCTGCTCTGTACTATCTCCTAAAATTCCCAATCACTAACAGATTATTCACAATTTTATTCCTGCTTCTAGGTCCTAGCTCTTGTTAATTAACCTTGTTACAATCAGAACTATCCTATGGGAACTCAGTCATCTTTGAGCTCCATTTGGCCTGATAATAACCCTGGGCTTTAGCAAAGAAATCCCAAAGAGGTCCAACTTTTGTCCAAGTACCATCCTTAGTGAAAGACTACCATTTAAGAGCGATAGATGGTCTCCTTGAGGACTGTAATCGGATGCACACACTTTTTACTTAGACAACGGCTTGAGCCACAAATTCTGTGTAGTCACTGTTTTAGCAATAAGTGTTTAGCCTTTTGCACTCATAATCCCTCTTCTTTAATTCTTCTTGGATTTTTTTTTTTTTTTTTGCTGTTTATGTAAAACTTATGAATATTTAGTGGGAAGAAGGCCAGGTTTGACTTTCAAGATGCAAATTGAGTCAGGATGCTGCCAGGGGATTCTGCTCAGCCACTCAAATGAGAAAAGGAGAACAAAGAGCAGAAAAGTCACCCTTTTTATTAATTGTGTTTGTTCTAACAATTGCCCTTTAGAAAAGTCAGAGGGCTTGATTAAATTACTGCCCATGCTCTGTGGAGTGAGCAGTATGGAAAGGCATTGTGAGACAGGGTCTGTTATCTAACAATGAGGGCAATAAAGATGGCTGCCCCTCAACCATGGATTGTACCTCAACCATGTTTCATATCTACACACTGAAATGTCTTAGAACATTTCTTCAAGCTCAACCAGATGCCTCTGAAGATCACATTTCAATTCAATGCTTCTGAACTCGACTTTGACTGGGCCATTCAAACTGAATACAAATACATTTGACATGTTTTCAGATTTTTGCTCAAAATGTGAAAATCTTGTTTTTCTTCATAATTATGTGCCACTTTGTGTTGTTCCATAACCTTGAATTTTGTGGTTATAATGAGGAAAAAATGTGGAGCACACAGGATTTAAGTACTTTCACAAGGTACTGAACATATAGAGTCTGCTGTTCTGCATGAGTTACCAAACAGCAGCTCATAGCATTTGTTAGCTCATAGCAAACAAGTTTAACTGAGTCTGATCGGAATGATGTTGCAAATACTTGAAGGCCAGCCAGCTGTTATCCCTTATAGCACCCTATAAACCCTCAGGGCCTTTCGGAGTTGAGGCATTCTTTTTCCAGGTCAGCACACTTGTTTGTTTCCCACAGCTGAGTCCATCTCTGGCTACAGTTGGTAAAGCACGTATAGGGTAATTAAAGGAGATCCCCGGGTGGAGGGAGTAAGGCAGTAAGGGCAGGCGCACAAGAGTAAGTGGTCGTGACATTCTTGGCCCTCCCCCCGTACACACATGTTCCTTCTCCCTGTGGCGTTGTCATGAGCTATGAAGGCATGGGGATGAGACAGATGCATGCTAAGTAATGTGGCTCATGAAAGTCACATACGACTGGGTAAAGGGGATGTAGAGCTGAAATGTGTTGTAATGTTGTGTTAGAGTGGTGGAGGATAAAACTGCAACGAACAGCAAGAGAAAGAAGAGGATGAGACTGGAATGTTTGAACCATTGGCTCTTTCCGAGATTTATTTCACTTGCTGGTAGGCACTCAGCAGTTGCCATAAATGGTAATTGATTTAGAGGATCAGGAACAATCCAAGAACCACCAAGACTCCATTCTGACATGAACTAAGGTCTACTGGAAAATGGTCTAACTTTCCATAGTGATGCAAGTACCACACTGCTATGGAGTGATGAAAGAAGCTCTCTGCTCTACGGCTGATAACTTCAAGCTTGATTAAGACACTGAACACCCACAACGAGTCAAATGCCTTCAGGAGAAAAGCTTCACTGTCCAATGAGAAAAATATTGAAGTACTTGGTCACATGTTGTTTGAAAGAGCTTAGGGGGATCCACAAAGCCAAGTACACAAAGCAAACATTGCTAAAGGATATTTTAACTAAGGATTAGTTGAGTGTATGAATAATTTTTTAAGCCTACTGTACATGTAGTTTTGAACCAGGAATAATTAGAGATAAGCTATAATAAATACAAACTTATTCACCAATTTCTTGTTTTAAAGAATGCCTGTTTTATAGCATGAAAGAATAAAAGCTTGGACATGGTTGAATTATGCCTGGGAGACAGGAAATTTAATTTAGTTATTTGAAATAATGTAGACCAGTTTCAAACTCATGAGGAAGTAGGTCATCCATAGGCTATTGTCAGTTAACGTCAAATAATTTAAACTAAATCCAGCTCGACACACAAGCCTTGTAATTTAGTGATACACTGATAGTGACTGGCCCCAAAGGATACAGTAACTGGTGCCCTTGGGTTCAACCTGCAACTATCATGTCATTTCTTTGTAGCTGCTTTCTTTGAGTTACATAAGATCCCTAGTCAGTAGTTGTTCCTCATTATGTTTCATCTGCTTTTTAGAGCACATTATGTAAAATACCCTTGATGTTCCTCTTTGTTGTAGCATATGGTTGGTCCAATGTACTGGAAACATTTACCCAAAAAATGGCTTATAAAATACAGAAAATGTCCACATTTTCAAGAAATATACCTAAACCTGAACAATGCTGACATATGACAGAGTGACATTGTTTTTTGTTATCGTCTGCATTAAAAGGATCACAAAAGATTTGAAAACCGAGATGTCAACATTTTAAAACCAAACTAACTTATGATCAGCCATGTCAAATGCAGCACTGGCATCCAGTAACACCAGCACAAATATCTGTCTTCAGAAACAAACTGTAGTTCTATTAAAGGTGAAATATTTAACCCCTTGTTCATTTACATTCAAAGAATGCCATATCTAAAAATGCTTTAGGATTTATTGTAAGATACTATAAATATAGTACATATCAGCTGATTTTTTCTTCAGAATAGTTTTTTTCTCTTTTGATGTAAGTAATGATAGAAAACATTTAAACTGACACTGACAGTTTTCTTGTCAAATGCAAATTTGGGCAACCTCTGCAAAAAATATATGCCATCTGACACTGTCATAATTTTTCTTTTTTTTTGGCTGATTCACATTGATGTCTGACCCAAAATACTGCTGCCTTGCTGTGAAGGCTGGTGATATATGAACAACTTTTTGATGAAGTCCCAACAGGCAGTTTGGCTCAGCTGATAAAGTGAAATACACTATCATGTTGTTACAGTCACCTCTATGATTCATCTCCAGAAAAAAAAAATACTTTCTTGTATTTTTTTTCTTGCAGCACAGATGGGCTAAATGGGTCAACAGGCCTTGCATATATGTCAGTGATGTCCCGGTGGTATAAAGCTAACCCCCCCACACGGGAAGATGAAGTGGAGAAAAAAAGCTGCTGATGCAAAATTTCAAGCGGCTTTGACCCGTTTGTTTCTCTTTCAAGCTGTGTGCAGAGCACACCTGGGATGTGTGAGAAAACTGTCAACAGAAATAAACTTCATGTAGTGACTCGGATTAGAAGATATCATCTCATTCGTCATTATCATTTAAGCATGTTGAAGGTGTTCAACTGATCCACCGCAGAAATAAACTACAACACCAGCTGTAACGGAACAGGCACAAATTCAGATCTGTCTATCCTCAACATCAAAACGCATATCTAGTTAATCTAACCTTATTTAGATTCTTATTTACACATGCCCAAAATTACCAGAATAATATCAATAGACAGTGTTTCTTGACAGCTTAGGACACTTTGTTAATTTGGCAGCATTTCAAACTTCCCTCAAGCATTAGAATCTGTTCCCTAAATTATAGCCTGTTTTTTCAGGATGATATAGGCACCTTAATAAAAAGGTTGTTTTAGTCTTAAAACAAGACACTTGCTTATTATCAACTCCCACTGATACAATAGAGTACCAAATGTTTTCAACTCAACGATTGAAAATACAGTATATGGATTCTTCATCTATAATCTTCAGTATCATTATACATTGTGAAGTAAAAGTGCTGGTCTATAACCCAATACACCTTGTGGTGACTGATGGATATCACATAAATTAGAAATAGAAACTTTAAAAATAAAACACGCCAAAAGTGTAAGACACCCCCATTATTTTCTATAACACAACCATAACGAGTAGTTTGTCAGCAGCAGAGACTTTAACACAGCTCCCAGTGAGTTCTTTTCAAGATTCAATGCAGGTTTTCACTGTAGAATCCAGTAATCTGACTTGTTTCGCCGCATTGCAGTATAACGTCTTCAAAGTGTCTTAAAGGCACTGATTGACTCACATGAATTTGTGAGGCACATTGGTAACACTGATAAGGTGAGGACAGAAATAAAATCAGGTTGAATGGAATGTATACTTAATATTCATGTAAAAGCTGATATTTGTACTGCAGTACAGGTAGCTACTGTAGGACATTTGAAAAGAGGTAGTTTAAAGCAATCGAAAACCCTGCTGAAGTGTCAATGGGCAAATAGACTTCTTCAACAAAAGCATAAAAAACGTTAACACAGCAAAGGGTGCTGTGGAATGCCTGAGGACTGAATTTTAGAGCTTGGGGGAACAATGAAGACGGCCACGGCCCCAATGAACAATGAAGCTGGGCGTTTGCAGCTTCGAAAGAGTTCAAACGAAAAGCAGCTTTGAACTCTGCCTCATCTTAAATGCACTCATTGTTTACAGTGTACAAAAAGACATATCAAAGCAATATTCAGAATAAGAAGTTTCAGAGGGAAAGAAAGAAAGAAAAAAAAAAAAACAGATTTCTCCGTGCATCTCCTATCAGGATTATGGCCATGTTCATGATTAAGCAACTCCAGGGAAAAATCAGCCAAACGTCCTCTGAAATCCTCATGAAGCACTAAACGGTCTTCTCTAAAGAGAACAGCGTGTCTCATTATTCGGTGTAATCAGTCTTCTCTTCCATCACTAAATCAGTTGAGGAATAGGAATGTCTTCGCTCATCAGCAGGATGCAAACTCTTTGATGGGGCTCAACTTATCGACTGATGTTGTTTAGACCACCCTCCGTCTTTAAAACCATGTTCCCTGTCAACAGGGGGCATAATTACTGTCCTCATGCAGAACATTAGTAAAGGGGTTAATCCCTTCTATTTAGCCATATGGCTTCAGTCCATCTCTAAACACATATGTGGCAGCTTTAAAATATGGCAGTCTGAAACACTCATGCATTGGTGTTGAGTTTTGTATCATATATTGTTTTAATAAACGATTTGAGGGAGCATTTTACCTCATCTGAGCTTATAAAAAGTGCACAGTAGCCATAAAATATCCCCCTCTTGTAAACAAGATTGTAAATTTTTTATTTTTTTTGTTTTACATGTTTTGATGCTTCTACAGGAGCTCATCCATTCGTAACATCTGGGAGCACTAAAATATGCCGAATGCTCAACATGGTATAAATAAAACAGCTGAGTGTGATAGTATAAGACACCTGTCAGTCAAGTAAAAATGCCCACGCGCCTACCCTCTTTTTTTTTTTTTTCTTACGGTGTCACTGACATCCATGAAACAGGCAGAGACATTTCCTGTCTAAAAATAATTATGTCAATACTTCAGACTTCATCATTTCATGATATCATGACAAGATGTGTAACTGAGTCAATTTTCAGTCATGTCAACAAGTCAAGCATGGCATTGTTTCGCAAAGTTGGGACATTCACCCAGAAATACAAGCTATGTAGCAAGTCAGCAAAAGTGACAAGGATATAGCCTTCTGAGCACAGAGTTCGCAATCATATGTGAAAATGACCTAGAACTCTATAGTTTTTAAAATTTGAACTGTTTTCTTGGGTGATGTCTAGTTTGGTTGTATTTGCTTTGCAAAATTGATTTCTTAAATGTCATGAAAATGTATATAAGCCTTAGATTTTTCTACTATTTGTTCTGTTCAGCTGCTCCCCTCTGTGACAACCACTGAAAGTTAAAAGCAGGTTGGGGAGGGGAAAACTTTAACCAGAAAAGAGGCAGTTTGCATCATCGTATGCGAGTGACACAGTATGCAAAATGCCCACCCCATTCAGTATTGAGTAGTGATCAAATTGAGGAGTTTAAAAAAAACTAATGTTTTTCCTAATGGAAGTATAACATTCCTAACCTCGAGACCAAACCTCGGTTTCTTCAGTCCGCTTCACGCTTGTTTGAGCCGGAACACATGAAAAGTCAAACCTGAAGGCGCGGGTCGTGGCGGTGGGGGTACGAAGCTGAACAGAAGGAGGAGGAAAAGAACCAGAGTGCTTTGATTTGAATGCTGTGTCTGTGGATGGATAAACTTGCTTCCTATTGCTCTCACTTTTTTTTTCTACCAAAGTCTCCAACTTGCCGTCTTTCGCGCCCCCTCACTTTCCCCGGCTCTCCTGCTCTTTCTTCAATGTTTCTATTGTTTTCTGAGAGTGGAGTGACCGCCCGGTTCTTTTATCTCCCGGAGGACCATGTGAGGCTCTTCAATGTAAGTGCCTCCTTTGTTGCCTAATTCACGTTTACTGGGGTAAAAAAATAAAATAAAATCCTCAGTAGGTTGTAGGTTTAGAGGTTTTTCTTCCCCTTTGTGGCACATTAAAATGGGATGTCATACATCTAAAGGGTGGAGTTGGTCACAAATGGATGATGGGAAATTCAGGGGTTAATTACTCCATGTGGTCTCAGCTTGGCAGTCGAATGAGTGTGTGTGGGTGTGTGGGGGTGTGTGTGTGAGTTTGTACAGGTGAATTAACAGGACATTTCGCCTGTATACACGCAACACTAACGGGACATTTTGAATTA